>JABFPJ010003356.1:0-16357 GCA_022817425.1 Gryon sp. ZL-2020 | reverse complement strand
TATATATATATATATATAACGCCACCTAGAGTGCATATCCAGGATATATCTTTCGCCATCTCTATCTCCCGAAAGACACAGGAGTTGTCTAACAAAATTGTTGACAAGATGTCGACTAATTTCGAGTTATAGACTGGAGACTGTTGGTTTGGTCTTAGTTTTGGTTTTGACCTCCTTTTTTTGGGGAATATTGAGTTTTTGGGAATGAAGTTGGGATTTAGGTTTGGTAATTAGTTGAGAACGTGAGATATTGAGAATGCAAGGAGAAGGCATTGGGAATGGTATGGAATATAAATTGAAACAAATGATGGATAATAAAAGAAATGAGTTGTTTGACTGTTTTTATAATTTTTGAAATAAAAATTTAATTTTATTACATTTCTACAAAAAAATAAAGAAAGGAGATAAATTAAAACAAACAAATCAAAACAAACAAATAAATCAAAATAAACAAATCAAAACAAAGTAAATAAACAAAACAAATGAAAATAAAAAAACGAAAACAAAACAGATAGCAACAAAAACAAACAGAAAATCACAACAAAACAAATCAAAACATACAATCGAAACAAAATAAATAAAAATAGAAAGCAAAACAAAAAAATGAAACAAAAAAAATTAAAACAAACGAACGAAACAAGAAAACACACGTCAAAACCGAATCAAAAAAAACACAACAAGACAAATCAAAAATACAATCACAACATAACAAAACAAAACAAGAAATCAAAATAAAAGAAACAAACGAAGTAAAACCAAATATACAAATAAAAAACGAAACAAATTAAAATAAACAAACGAATCAAAACAAACAAAACAAGAAACCAGAACAAAACAAATCAAAACTAACAAAACTAACAAAACGAATTAAAACAAATGAAAAATAAGAAACTGATCAAGACCAAAACAAACAACAAATCACAACGAAACAAATAAAAACAATGAAATCAAAACCAAACAGACGAAAGAAAACAAATAAAATGAAGAAATCAAAACAAAAGAAACGAAACAAAACAAATAAAACAAAGAAATCGAAACAAAACCATACAAAACAAGTCAATACATACAAAAGAAACAAAATAATCAAAATAAACAAAGAATTCAAAACAAAACAAACGAAACAAAACAAATAAACGAAAGAAATCAAAACAAAGCCAAACAAAACAAATCAAAAACATACAAAAGAAACAAAACAATCAAAATAAACAAAGAATTCAAAGCAAAACGAACGAAACAAAACAAATAAATCAAAGCAATCAAAACAAAGCCAAACAAAACAAGTCAAAACATATAAAACAAACAAAACAATCAAAATAAACAAAGAATTCAAAACAAAACAAACGAAGCAAAACAAATAAAACAAAGAAATCAAAACAAAACAAATCAAAACATACAAAAAAAAACAAAACAATCAAAATAAACAAACTTACACCCAAATTCAACTACGCATCTACTTTTCTCACTCTTTCCCTTAAAAAAACTCTGTCTTAATGCTTTTAAAACTTACATTCCTAAATTTACTTCAATCCTAAAATATGCAAAAAATGGTTCCACACCGGAAAATGAAATAATAACAGAATCAACATACCGAAAAAAAAGAAAAAAAAAGAAAGAACATTGTCTTAAGTGTAATTTTGAATGCAAAGCAAATGAAAAATGCACGTGTTTTTTGGTCCAGTCATTTTCATTCGAATGATGTTTGTTCGACAATATTTGCTTTAAAGTCGGGGCCAAGTGTATGAAAAGCAGGGGCGCAGTGTCAATTAGTAAAGCGCGACGTGAAATATAGAAATGTTTTCTCAACGAAAAAAGGAATTCCTGTGAGAATTGTTCAAATGCGTGACTGAATAAATATCGCAGAACAAGCCGAGGGCCGCTTTTTTTTCTTTTCTTTTTTTTGTGCTTCTTCTCGCGACTCAACTGGAGAAACGCGCTACGTGCAAATTTTTCCGAAGCGAATGTGTTCCATTCTACAAGTGTGCGAGAGTAAATTTTACGTAAAATCGTTTCAAGGATTATATGGGACACGTCTGCTACTTTGGGATTTCGAAATGGAGGAGCAAAAATAAAAAAAAGGGAAGGGGAAACTAAGAGCGTCACAAATTTGAAAACTGTTTGAGCAAAGCGTTACATAAGATGCTACTTTTTGCGCTTGCCTTTTTTCAAATAATTACATTTTAAACAATCGTCAAATTTACTATCTGGATAGTTGAATTGACAGTAAATTTGATTTTCCATTTTTTCTAATATAATTTTACACAATTTATTTATTATATAATTTATTTTTTCCTTTGCCTTTTTGAAAATAATTAATTTGGAAAAAATCGTCAAATTTACTATCTGGATAGTTAAAATGACAATACATTTATTTTTCCATATTTTACAATGTAATTTTACGTAATTTGTCAAATAATTACTGCTTTTTTCCTTTGCCTTTTCTTAAAAAAAGTAATTTAGAGAAAATAGTCATATTTACTATCTGGATAGTTAAATTAACAGTAAATTTATTTTACCGTTTTTGCAATTTAATTAATTAATTTGTAATTATAAAATTTTTCAAATAATTACTACTTTTTGCATTTACATTTTTCAAAATTATTAAATTGGAGTACATAGTAAAATTTACTATCTGGATAGTTAAAATGACAATACATTTATTTTTCCATATCTTACAGTGTAATTTTACAAATTTTTTCAAATAATTACTACTTTTTGCGTTTGTCATTTTGAAAATAATTAATTTGAAGAAAATAGTCAAATTTACTATCTGGATAGTTAAATTAACAGTAAATTTAAAATTGTTTCTCCATTACTGTTCTTTTAGGTTTCGCAAAACTTTGATATTTTTTGCTTTACAGAAACATTCATCTTCGGGATCCACGTTTTTTGATATTTACATTTAACATCCATCTTTTTTTTCGCTTCTTTCAGAATCAACATTTTTCACGGTTATTATTAGCCCTTATCCACTGCTTTACGTATTTTACGCATATATACTTGTCATGCTATCTCTAATTCCTCTTCACTTATTCAGATTTCACGCCGCCAGTTTCAATTTCGTTTACACCGAGTAAAATGGATAGTTGGGCTTACTATCTGATCATTGCTTTTACTACACTGCAAAAAGTGGATTGTTGAATTCACTAACTAGGTAGTAAGAGCTACTATCTGAATAGTATTTTTGACTATCTATTTTTCAAAAAAGAAAAAAAAATGAAATACCTTTCTGGACAGTAGAAACTACTATCTAGATAGTAATTTTGACTATCTACTTTTGAAAAAAGATAAAAAATGAGTTGCCTTTCTGGATAGTAAAAATTACTATGTAGATAGTAGAAACTACTATCTACTTTTGAACAAAGATGAAAAATGAGTTGCTTTTCTGGATAGTAAAAATTACTATCTAGATAGTAAAAAACTACTATCTAAATAGTAAAAATTACTAGATAATCTAGATAGTCATTTTGACTATCTATTTTTGAAAAAAAGATACAAAAATGAGTTACAATTTTGGATAGTAAAAACTACTACCTAGATAGTAATTTTGACTATCGGTTTTTGAAAAAATATAACAAATGATTAAATTAGTTTTTTTTTTAATTTTGTGAGTATTTTATTATATTATATATCTTAATATTAAATTTTACATAATCCTGGACTAAATAGGGTTTATGTTTATTATTGCGGTCGGAGTATCCGGCATTACAGCAAAGACAATTCAAGTAAACATACACGCTGTTTATATTGTCAAGTGTAAACCACAAAACCATTACGTCACAACTTGTCCACATCGAATCTGGCGCATCAGCTTGTCCCGGCAACTCGGGACTGAATTATCATTGGCACTTTTGTATTTCGGAGTTTAATAACTATTTAAGGAAACAATCATACGAAATATATTAATGAGAATGTAGATGGACATTTTGATTGTAATATTAACATTTGTGAAAATTTCTTAATGTTTCAAGTTTTCAATGTTTTATGTTTTTACATGATTTAATTTTCGTTTTGGATTTTTTTAATTTTGGGAATTTTAACTTTGACAAATTTTAATGTTTTGAAGTTGTCAAAATTTTAACTTGTTTTAAAATTTACGGTTTTGTTAAATTTCAAACGATTTATATATTTTTTAAAATTTCGAGAATTTTCAGATTTTTCAAAAATTTCAAGAATTTTCAAATTTTTTACTTTTTCAAAGATTTCAAGAATTTGCATATTGTTTAAACATTTCAAAAATTGTAACATTTTTCAACAATTTCAGAAATTTTCACATTTTTCTAAAATTTTAAGAATTTTCGAATTTTTCAACAATTTCAAGAATTTTCACATTTTCCAAAATTTCAAGAATTTTCACATTTTTCGAAAATGTCAAGAAATTTCAAGAATTTTCAAATTTTTCAAAAAATTTCACAAATTTCCATATTTTTCAACAATTTTAAGAATTTTTTAATTTTTGCACAATTTCAAGAATTTTCAAAATTTTCGACAATTTCAAGGAATTTAAAAAATTTCAAATTTTTCCACAATTTCAAGAATTTTCACATTTTTCCACAATGTCAAGAATTTTCACATTTTTACAAAATTTCAAGAATTTTCATATTTTTCGAAAATTTCAGAGAATTTTCCAATTTTTCAAAAATTTCAAGAATTTTCAAATTTTTCAAAAATTTCAAGAATTTTCAAATTTTTAAAATTTCAACAATTGAAGAATCGTTAATTTCCAAAATGGCAAGTTTTATCTACTTTCATTTTTCGATTTTTATCGCCCGTAATTAAAGCACTTTTAACACCTTTAAGTCATATATAAGACATTTCTTATATATAACCCAAAGTAACCTACATTTCAAACCGGTTTCGAGTTTGAGTCTTGATTATTTTCACTGAAATCAAACACACAAGTTGATTTAGCTAGCCAGTTCGATTTCTCTATTCTCAATTGATCCTAAAGTGAGTGAAACAACGTGAAAAGCAAGATAGAAAAGGAAAGAAAGGCTTCCACTGTTTCTGCCTTAAGCGTGAAATTTGCACAAAATACATCGACGCTCTTAACTCAGTTACTTTATTGGAAGGCAATGTAAAACTTTAGTTGAACGTAAGCCGAAATTTCGTATCGCCGCGGGATTTGGATTTCTTAAGAGCACTGCTGGGAGCGGCGCGCGAGCGATATACGCTGGAAAAGCTATTTAAAATGAAATATTATTTGCTCGTTTTTCCCCTCAAATTTATTTACAATGGAAATGGACGAGAAAAAAAAGGCGTAGTTGGCCGCCAAATTACCATATCAATTCACGTTAAGAATAAACTCAAGGCAACGAATTTATTATTTTTCCCAAAATTGCGTTATTTTGTAAATAATTTTCCTTTGTGAAAATATTGTTTTCATAATTTAATTTCAAGGAAAACATTTTGTTCGATTAAATTTCATTTTTTCATTGAGAAAAAAAAGATAGTTAAATTTACTATGCAGGTAGTTGAAATCACTATTCAGTTATTTATCACTTTATTTCAAACGATTGTTGATTTACTTTCGTTTTTTCATTGAGAAAAGAAAGATTGTAAAATTTACTATGCAGATAGTTAAAATTACTATGCAGATAGTTAAAATTACTATGCAGATAATTGAAATCACTATTCAGATAGTTGAAATCACTATTCATATATTTAACACTTAATTTTAAACGACTTTTGATTCGATTTCATTTTTTAATTGAGATTAAGCAGATAGTAAAATTTACTATGCAGGTAGTTGAAATCACTATTCAGATAGTTGAAATCACTATTCAGATATTTAAAACTTAATGTTAAACGACTTTTGATTCAGTTTCGTTTTTTCATTGAGATTAAACAGATAGTAAGATTTACTATGCAGATAGTTGAAATCACTATTCAGATAGTAATATTAACTATGCAGATAGTTGAAATCACTATTCATATATTTAGCGCTGTATTTTAACAATTGTTGATTCAATTTCGTTTTTTTATTGAGAAAAATGAGGATAGTAAAATTTACTATGCGGATAGTTAAAATCACTATTCAGATATTTATCAGATTTTAAACGACCGTTGATTAATGGACGGTTAATTATACATACGCTTTTGTATAAAAATATCGAGTTTGAATGTTTGATTGCAAATCACATATGAAAGTGATTGACAGAATTCGTATTGAATTTTATATTCGCCACGTCGAGAGAATTCGAATCAAGTTTTTATGGAATCTTCATAAAAAATTGATACGACACATATTATTTTAACTATCATTGATCCCGAATTATGACCGAGTTATGGATTATTGAGAGGCTGAATTGAGTCTCGCGTGAAGAGGAATTATCGCTTTACCAAAACAATGCAGTTAAAATGTTGTTTCGATTGATTCTTTTTTATCTTTGACGATTCACGAAATTCGAAGTGAATATTTATTTGATAATTTTCATGAACTGTTATGTTATTTTTGTGAGAGATAGATTTATTAAATGTAATTTGAGATGATTCAGACCTTTTAAGGCTTATTTTAAAGAAAAAGTATTTCTATCTTTGTTTGAAAGGTTAAATAAAAAGAGATAGCAATGTTTTGGAACACAAGAATCTCTTTGTTGTGCTAAATTTCAATGCTTTGAAATCCTAAGGACTAATTTTCATGAAAAAGTATGTCTATTTCTTTCTCAAACGTTTGATAAAAAGAGATAGCAATATTATGGAACAAAAATTTCACTTTCTTGTGCTATATTTTCAATGTTTTGAAATACTAAAGGCTAATTTTCATGACAAAAGTATATCTATCTTTGTTTTACACATTAAATAGAAGGAGGTACAAAGATTTTGGAACACATTATCTAATTTATTGTCATTAATTTCAATTTCTCAATGTTTTAAGGACAGTTTTCATGATAAAGTATTTCTTTCTCTCTTTTCTATATAGAATAGAAGAAGATAACAATATGTCGGAATACCAAGACGACTCTATTATTGTAATTGTTCGCATTTACAACTTCTTAAGGTTGATTTTCATGAAAAAGTATATACATCCTTGTCTTTTATATGAAATAGAAAAAGATAACTATATTTCTGAACACAAAAATTAATTTTTTGATGAAAAATGTCAAAAATTCGCTTTTATTCTTGAAGAAAAACAGAAAAATATTCAAGTTAGATAAAAAACGTAGCAGTAAAGTAACTCTACGTGACTTTTCATTCGTGATTTTGAAAAGCTTTCGACAAAGCTTAAGTTTGTAAAAGAAAACAAGCTTCGTCCATAAAAGGTTTGAAACAAATTAATGCGCTATTACAAAACAGATACACTTTTTCTGATTTCGATTGACAAAAATGTCAGGTACATCGGAGAAAGAAACTTGAACGTTTTTGTGGCTTTTGTTTCACTATGCTTCGACAACCAAAAACAATACCGAATCGATTACTGCCATAGACTTGATTAAACCGCTAAAAACAATTCGTATTTTTTTTCGAATTCATTGTTTTCTATTTTAACAAAAAACGCATTTTTCCGTGTAATATTTTGTTATAAAATAATAACATTTTTTTAATTAAATAATAAAAAATTGAATATTAATACATTTTTAAGATTTTAAAAATACAAATTTCAAAAAAAAATTATGAAATGTTTGGTTCTTAATGAAAAGTGTGGATCAAATATGGAAATTAAAAATTGTGCAATCAAAAAGTTTTATCTTTGAAAGGCAAATGCAATCGATAAAAAATGCATCATTTTCAATGACTATTGGCTGGATTGCTAATAAGTCAAATAAAAAGCATTTCACATTCAATCATCAAATAAAAATCCAATCACAGTATAAACGTTTGTCATAGGATTTATCGAATTGTTGCGTGTGAAGTACAGCAATTTTGCGAATGAGAAGTTAACCAACAGAAAAACATTTAATTAAAAATACATTTCGACAAAAAAAGTTACGTATTTGAATTATGCAAGGTGCGAAATTGCTTTACTTGCAATAATATCGTAATAACAACAACTTGATCATTCGAAATGGAATCATTTTTTGTTGTTTAAAGTGCATCTGCTCATTATTTGATGAAAATTTATTATAATCATAAAATCAATAATTATATAATACATCCGATGTCTACATAATAAGTTCTTTTAATTAATTGCTCATAAATTCAATATCATATTATTAACTCGACTTTGTGTGAAAATGAAAAGTCAATTAACTTCCATAAAATTTTGAAAGAATTAATTTTCATAAAATAATGTTTAAATAATTATTTAAAAAATTTAAAATAATTAAATTTTTTTAAAATTATTGAAACATTTTTTTAATTAAATTTTTTTAAAATATTTTTACAATTTTTCATTTTTCCACGTAATTTAAATAAATACGCAAAAATTAAAAGTATAATTCATCTCAAAAATAAATACAATTACAGTAATTAGCATATTTGTTTAATTAAAGAACATCATAAAACCACGTGAAATACACTTTAAAGCAGCAAATACACTGAAACCGTTAAAATGAATTACCGTTTTAATAACACCAAACATATTACGTGAAATGCTTTCTTTAAATCCATTTTTAACTTTATTTTCTTGTCATTTTGTTGATTTTCAATTAAAAAAAAATACAATTTTAATTTTGTTAAACAAAAAATAAAAATTGTATTTTATTATAAAAAATGGAGAAATTAATAACTTATATATTCAGTTCGAAATAAAGTTTAGCACTCGTTTGAATATAATTGAAAGATATTACCACGCGAGCTGTAAGCCGTCGGTTCAATAAAACAGTAAACGTAAAAAAGAGACGAAAAAGGAAAAAAAAAAAATGCCGACGAAGGAAGGTATGATTTTGTCGGTTCGAGCACCTATTTCATTGTGTAAGTCGAGACGCGTTAACAGAAAACACGTAATAACCTTCGCAAAATTTACGACGGGCATCTGCTTTGGAATCTTAAAAAGTGTCATGAGCTTCCGACAGTATTTACGCGTCTTTGTCAGGTTAAAGGCCCATGAAAGCATCGCACTTAATTTCAATATCATAATTTCATAACATGCAACTGACCTTTTTTTTATCGTCACCTTATTGCTTTTCAGTATTAACGTAATAGTAATAAATGAAATGTTTATTTCGGTCGAAAAATATGTTAAGTTTAGAGTATCGTAAAATTTTTTCATGAAAATTAGCCTTAATGTTTTATATAGTACTCTTTAGTAATATTTGTAACTATTTTTAATCGTATTTGTCATTTTTATAAATGTAATAATGTGAATTTAACATAAAAATAAAAAAAATATTTTCATGAAAATCCGCCTTAAATGTTTGTTTAGTAGTGTATTGGTTATGTTGCACTTTAACTAATATTTGTAATTATTTTTGATCGTATTTGGAACTTTTGTAAAGGTATGAAATGAACTTTTGGTAATATGAAATCAACATAAAAATAAAAAATATATTTTCATGAAAATACGCCTTAAATATTTGTTTAGTAGTTCATTGGTTATGTTGCCGTTTAATTAACACTTATAACCATTTTTGATCGTATTTTTCATTCTTATAAAGGTAATAATATCAATTTTACATAAAAATAAAAAATATTCTCATGAAAATACGCCTTACATGTTTGTTTAGGAATTTATAGGTTATGTTGCGTTTGAGTTATATTTTTTCATTATTCGAAATGAGAAATCAATTTGTATTACCCTGATTGTACAACAATTCAACGTATGCGAAAATGTAATGTTTTCATGAATACCAGCCTTAATGATTTTTCATATTTGAAAAAAATGTTTAAGTGCATGTTTTTCTACAAAAAGAGTCAAGTTTTCATTTTGAGCATCATTCTCAGTATATCATGCTTATGTATTCAAACATGGCGGCATATTTTTCAAAATGGCGGTATCTATGTCAATATGGCGGCCATTCACCTCAACAGCTGATTGCGTTATAAATAAAAGTCACGTTTTCAAGAATTACCTTTTCAAAAAATATTGCAAAAGTTTTCAAAATTAACTCAGCAGTTTGGTAAATTAACTCAGCATAAATTACTGGGGAAATGTAATATCTTCATGCATATCGACCTTAATGATTTTTAATATTTATAAAATACTTAAGCTGCATTTTTTTTACAAAAGTAATCAGGTTTTCATTTCAAGCATCATTCTCATGTATATTTCAACATGGCGGAAATGTTTTTAAAATGGCGGTATCTATTTCAATGTGGCGGCCATTCACCTCAACAGCTGATTGCGTGATAAATAAAAGTCACGTTTTCATGAATTAACTTTTCAAAAAATGTCGTAAAAGTTATTAAAATTAACTCAGCAGTTTTAAAAACGTAAAATAATAATAAAATTAATATCTTGAATAATAGTTAAGTACCATAAACTTCAACATTTAACCCAAATAGCATAAATCAAGCGAGAAAATGAATAAAATTGAGGTTAGACCGTGGGGAATTGGGAGTAAATATGGAGTTGTTATGGGAATACAAGAGTAAGTAACTCTCTGTCTATTGATCCGCAGAAACGGGGCGGTTTTGGTTTAAGCTATTGAGAATTGTTCTTCGCTGGCCCTTAACGCATCCGGCTCTACCCAAGGTGATGCAGTTTAACTCGGCGAATTATAATTTGCACTCCCCCGTGAATTTATCAACTTGGCAGTCGCGTCCACGAAAGTACCCAAACTCAAACCCTAACATAACAACATAACAAATGTATTGCATTTATGAAAACTAGCTTTTGATTTATTGTCTTTGATTTTAATTTTAAGGTTATGTTTACATTGAACAAAATGGATAGTAAAATTGACTATTTGGATAGTAATTTTTACAATCTGGATATTAAATTTGAAAAAATGTTGAAAAAATAAAAAAAAAATTAGACAAGAAAATTATTATTAATTAAAATATAAATAAAATTTTTTTTTCGTTAAAACGTCCATTTTTAATCCGAACATAAATGAAGCAAAGCAAAGGAAAAACATACAATAAGATAATTCAATTCATAAAGTCTTTCCATCGTTCTTAAACCAAATTATATGTTCGTTTGACGTTTCGCTGAACGTTATTTCATCTTATTGTGTCGGCAGAAATTCCTAGTCATTTCAGAGACTCTTTATTCGCCGTTTGTATCGTAGAATTAAAATACCTTTTTCTACGTTTCTTTAGTGATTTCATCTAAAGTAAACTTTGTCTTAATTTATTGGCAACATGAAATGTAGTATTATTATGTGCATCTTTTTTTATATAAAATTATAGTAATATAGTATAGTAATATATATAGTATAGTAATTTTTTCGTGTGGTATAGTGAATTTGACTATACGGTTGCCATGGCAACCGAATAGCCATAATAATAATTTTTTTTTCGATATATTGATTTAAGTTTATAAAATCAGTAAAAAAAGAAAACAAACAAAAATGGATAGTAGTTTTTACTATACTATAGTAAATTTGACCATACGGTTGCCATGGCAACCGAAAGGCAATAGTAATAAATAATGTTTTTTTTTGATAAATTGATTTAAGTTTATAAAATAATTAAAAATAAAAAGGATAGTAATTTTTACTATACTATAGTGAATTTGACCATACGGTTGCCATGGCAACCGAATGACCATAATAAGAAATAATGTTTCTTTTGGGTATATTGATTGACTTGTGAAAAATGCGAATAAACAAAAAAGAAGTATTGTTTCGCGTAATGAGATTTGTTTCGAGACGAGAAGCAAACGTCTAGTCACTGATGTTAGTTCAGTTCTGACAGTGGAAATGAGTTAAATGTCAGACTTCTCGCTAACAACGTTATTTACTTTTCAAAAAGCCCGCATTTCGGGTGCTTTTAGATTGATTTCGGGATATATCTTAGATGAAACACTTTATTCTCTCTCTGTGATAAAAAAAGTAACCTTTTTTTGCTATTTTTAACGAAAACTTCGTTATCAATCGATCAAAAGATAAAGTTTCAAAACTGTTTCATAAAGAAAATGAAATCTGATTTAATGCCTTCAAGTGATTGTTTAACAAATCTCAAATCATTTTAATTCAATTGCTTTTTCTCGGTAAATCAAGATAAAAGCGTTTATGATTTTTCGAGTAATTGACAATTAATTTTTCGTTTGCTGTAAATGTCAGTATTTGTAATTGAATTTATTTGAGATAAACTTTTTGTTTAACATGTTTAATTCGCTTCGAATATCAAATATTCATTGTGATATAGTTTGTGGGTTTTCTATTTTCACATTTCAATTGAAAATCATGAATCAACCGAGAATGTACAAATTTACTATTGAAGGAAGCGGCGTATAAACACGAAGGAATTCTGTTCATTTATTCATTCGTAAAATACGCGTAAACTATTTTATAAAACACGTTTGTATATCAAACCGCACGACAGTTTATATTTTCTAAACAATATCGTTGATGGTTATATCATTCTGTTGACATAAAAATAATTAGCAACTAAATTGTAGATATGTTTATAGTTTTTAACAATTTATAACTTTTGTCATTTTATTTTTAAAAATTTTTTATTGTTTAAAAAATTATTTTGTTAACTTTCTTTTAGTTTTATTAGTATTGATAGTTTAACAATTTTTTTTAATTATATTTAGATAATTAGTTTTTGAAATTTAGATATACATTATTTAATTTATTTTTTAATTAATTTTTAATTTTGTAGTTTGTAATTTATAATTTTTTAAATTAATTTTTATTAATAATTTAATTAAAATTATTAAAAAATTTCTCGAGTATTTTTAATATTTGAATCTGGCGCCAGTTATTTCAATATGGCGGCTATTTATTGCAACAGCTGATTTGCTCTATTAGTTTGCTTTTATTATTTTTATTGAAAAGATGATTATTTTTAATATTCAGGCAGTTGTTTTATACTATTTAAAAAGTTATTTCGACTATTTCATAAAAATATTTTAAGTATTCGTAAAATTAATATCATGGCAGCTACTCACTTGAACAGCTGATTTGCTTGGTTACTTTGAATGTTTATTAGTTTAAAGATTTTGTTATCTAAATGACTGTTTTTGTTGCTTAAATGATTATTTTTCACTATTTAAAAAGTTATTTTTACTGTCTTATCAAAATTTCTTTAATATTCTTAACATTAATTCATGGCGGCAGTTATACCAATATGGCGGCTGAATATTATAACAGCTGATTTACTTAGTTAATTAATTTATGTTAATTTTGTTGTTAAAATGTTTATTTTTATTTAATAAATGCTCGTTTTATATACTGTTCAGATAGTTACTTTGACCATCTTAAAAAAAAAGTTCATTATTTATAAAATTTGAACTTCGCGCCCATCATTTAAATAAGGCAATATTTACTCCAACATGGCGGCCACTCACTTTAACAGCTGATTCGCTTATTTAACTCGATTTTGTTATTTTTGTTGTTAAAGTACTTGTTTTTATTACTTAAATACTTGTTTTTTACAATTTAAATACATATTTCTATAATCTTATGACAAAGTTTTAAGTATTCATAAAACTTCAACATGGCGGCTACTCATTTCAACAGCTGATTTGTTTATTTAGCATTATTTTTATTAATTTTGTTGAAAAGATGATTGTTTTCACTATTTGTTATTGTTTTTTACTAATCAGACAGTTATTCTATCCATCTTAAAAAAATCTTTTCATTATTTATAAAATTTGAACTTGGCGCCAGTCATTTCAATAAGGCAATATTTTTTCCAACATGGCGGCCACTCACTCTAACAGCTGATTTGCATATTTAGCAATATTTTGTTAGTTTTCATGCTAAAGTAACTGTTTTTATCACAAATATATTTATTTTTTACTATTTCAATAGTTATTCTTACTATTTTGCAACATTTTTCAACTGAAATTGTTAAAACTCAATGTAAAATCATCTTTTTTTTAACACCGTTAAATTTTGGGCTCTTCTTTAAGTGAATTTAAGCTACTCGAACATGAACAAAGTGAATGAGTGACTTTCATTTTTCGCCGGATGCGTACTCAACCTAATTCCAACACACACGTATATCAACTTATGGACCGTTGAATTAAACGTTACGTACATACTTTACATCCACTGCAATTAGCGCGCAGTCGTTCCTCTCCTCTTTCGTCGCGTTTTTCCGTCTCTCTCTACTTTTTCTTTCCCTCTCTCTCTATCTCGAGCTTTTCTCTCGCGCCAATTTTCGTCCCCCTCGAGTCTACTGAATTAGTTAGAATGTCGTTTTAGCATCGTTAGTTTATAGTCAAACAATCTCGATGTCATTTATGTGGAATAAGTCAATTATGACAGAAGTGTCGCGTGAAATATTAACGATCAACGGTTAAACATTGAAAGCTGCTTTGTCTCGAGAAATTTTTATGATGAAACGTACAAAAAAAATGGGGGTTGGAAAATAACTCGATGACAAAAAAAAGGATGTTTGTCTGTCGTTTTGTATTGTGCAGAGTATTCAGATTGGAAAATTTCGCTGAATTATGCAAAATTAGATAGTTCATTTTACTATCCACTTTTTTTAATGTAAAAAAATTAAAATAAATTTTTATTATAGATTATATCTTGTTTTTTCAAATTTTGTAAACATTTCTTTTAATTTGTAAGGATTTTTTCAAAATGTAAAAACATTTTTCTTGCAAAATTTGTAAACATTTCTCCAATATTTGTAAGGATTTTTTTCAATATTTGTAAACGTTTTTTCAATATTCGTAAACATTTCTTTCAAAATTTGTAAACATTTTTTCAAAATTTGTAAACATTTTTTCAAAATTTGTAAACATTTTTTCAAAATTTGTAAACATTTTTTCAAAATTTGTAAACATTTTTTTCAACATCTCTAAATGTTTTTTACTTTAACTTTTTTTTCAATTTGCATTTGCACAATTTCAATTTGCAACAAAAAATTTTTTTTTCAATTTTTAATGGTTAATCAATTTTGATGGAATAATCATATAAATCAATTACATTGCCACAACTTAGTGTAAGATAAACTGATAAATGGTAGGACATCTTGGAGTCATTTATCTTGTAGAAAATATGGCAAGTCATTTGCAATGTAACCAATTTTGCGAGCAAAAGGTTATGACAAGTAGGTGAATATCATTTCATAGGGTATAATACCTTCACGCAATGTGATTATATAGTAGGAGGGCCGACTCGGCTCACTGCGACCCCTCGCATTAACGGCAGACACTCGAAAACTGTACACTGTGTAAGGGAGCAGACCTGTTATCGTATAAGTGGTGTCATTCGTGGGCGTCTTAATTTCCCTCGACTCGTCCCAGTCTTCTAAATTACTTTCACCAACCCTGCAAAACACACAAAAAACAATCAGATGTTAACATAAATCATACCTTTTTATGGGTATATTATTATATTTATATGATGTTTATGATTAGTTTTCATAAATATTTAGGCACTTTCCCTTGTTTTAGAGAAAGCAAAAATAGGATGAAATATTAGATTAAGTGATATAACATTTATTTTAACCTTAAGTGCATTAAGAGGGTCTGTTAGACCCGGTATTTTGTTTTGATCGTTATTTCTGCACACAATGAAGGTGACAAAATAAGAAGCTATGTTATGTAAAAAAAGTTGAAAAAAATAGTATCCGAAAAACATAAACCGTATCATCGGTTGCCATGGCAACCGTATCGTCAGATTAACTATATTATAAAACATAATGATTATCCATGCTTTTCGATGTATGGACATATGTTATATGGACAATATATCAACCATATATGGATCATATATGGACCATATATGGACCACACATAGACCATATATGTACCATACAAAAACCATATATGAACCATACATGGACCATATATGGACGATATATGTTTATATTTAATTATATGAATGACAAGGGTATAGTTAAATATATTATACCATCACTTTTATGGTCAGCCAGACCCTAAAAATGCATTTTCCGAAAATACTTATAAAATGTAATTATTTTATTTTCAACAGCAACATTTATTGTACAATATTTTCCACACCAGGAAAATTAATATTTGATATATTTGCCTTGACATGAAATTACAAGGACTACTTTTTAATTATTTAATACGGGCTCGTGGTCGGGCAATAATGGCCGGATCCAAAACGAGTGATGGAAGGGTATGATTTATTGACGCACGCCTATTGGTTATCATGAAAGTATTATTTTCGCACCTGTCGGGATGGATATTTACGCTGGTTATGCTAAAGGATTTGCGTAAATGTGATGATGCCTGGTCATGTGTGTTTTGATAAATAGACGTTTTATTCAGACGAGATGATGCGTTTCCAAGTTGAGGCAGTTATATTAACGCCGCTCTGTTAAGTTTGTAAACCTCATTAAATTTTGCATTTCGACAAATTTTACCGATATAACAACAACG
>JABFPJ010003355.1:0-16358 GCA_022817425.1 Gryon sp. ZL-2020 | reverse complement strand
TTAGTGAGTATGCTACACGACTTTGGTACGGCAGCCGTACCAAACTGTAGAACAAAAAGCTTACTATGTTTAGCGATACTGCATCACTATTTCGTACGTCTGCAATGCCAACATTTTTTCCGTGTAGAAAAAATATAAAATTGTAATTTTTATTTTTATTTGAAGAAATGTGAAAATAATATTTTTTAGTTTTCTTCCAGTTTTGTAAAAATAAAAAAGATAAATTAAAATGTTTAAAAATTATTGAGGTTTTTGAAAAACCAAAAAACAATTTTTTTATTTAAAAAATTTTGAATTTTTGAAATTTTTTGTTCTTTAATTTTCAATAAAAAAAGAACTTGTATAAACTTTTCAACCGAAAATCCAAATTCCATTTTAACATCGGTGAAGGTTATAATATCCTGCAAGAAGCACTCACTTTTTTCACTCTTTCTTTTTCTTTGTTTCCTCTTTTAACACTCTTTTTCTTAAAATTCATCGCTTCATCACATCAATCATGCCACCATTTCTGCATTTCATCAAAATTCATATAACTTCAACTTAGAACTCTTCAATATATATGTGAAAAATGCCACATCGTTTTGCTTGGTAAGTAATCTTCAACAAATCATTTTCTGATATTCGTCATTTTGTCAGGACTTGCTGGTATATTTTGCGATCGACCATGTAAACTGGGTTCCTATGGTAAGCATTGCGACGAGAAGTGCCAATGTCAGAATAGTGCGTCCTGCAATCCACAAAACGGTAATTATTGCACCCCGCCCCTCTAAACAATAAACAAGAAGTTCATTTTTCAATGCTCCACATTTAAAACTTATTTAAACCTCTCTTGACAATGTTTGTATATTTTTAAAACTTTCTCAAACCTGTTTAAACTAGCTTAAATCTGTTAAAACTTGTTCGAAACTGATTAACAACTATTTAAAACTTGTTTAAACCTATTAAAATTTGTTTCAAACTAGTTAAAACCTGTGACAAATTGTTTAAATTCTGTTACAACTGGTTGGAACATATTTTAAATTAAACTAGTTTCAACTGGTTTCAGACACGTTTGAACCTTTTCTTAAGCAATTTTAAGTGGTTTGAACTTGTTTTAAACTAGTTTGGATTTATTTTTAAGTAGTTTAAACTTGTTTGAAGTTATTTAAACTTGTTTCAAACTAATTTTAATTTGTTTGGAACCCCAAAAATGGACTTTTTGATGTACATTAATTACAAATGAAACTTGAAAACATGTTTTCCGTTGTTTGTTTTTTTCTTTTCTATTCGACGCGTCCGATCATACAGGCACATGCACATGCGCCGCTGGCTGGACTGGCGAGTTTTGCACCCAAAAGTGCACCGACGGATTCTACGGCCATAATTGTTCGCAGCCGTGTGATTGCGCGCAAACAATTAACGATAAAGTCGAATGCGACGCAGCAACTGGCGCTTGTTTGTGTCCCGCCGAATATAAATCCGGTAAATGTTTATTGTTGTACAAAAAAGAGTGAAGCATAAAAGTTAGATCGATGTTGTAAAATTATTTAATATAAATTAGGACTTCGTTGTGAGACAAAATGTCCGCTGGGTTATTTTGGACAAGATTGTAAAAAGATATGCGGCTGCAAAAATAACGGCACGTGCGATCAAATAACAGGAGTTTGTACGTGTCCACGTGGTTGGAAGGGGCCGGATTGTTCGGAGCCGTGCAATCGAGGATGGTTTGGCTTAAAGTGCAAAGAGAAGTGTTTAGGTAAGGTCACGCTGAAACCGTAGTTGGTGGTTATTGTTCAAGTTAGCTGCGAAACATGACCGAACTTGGTTTAAATCTGTTTAAAACATGTTCGAACTTATTTGAAACTTTTTCGAACCCATTTAGTATGTCTTTCAAATAAACCTGCAAATTTCCAACACGTTTGCAGCTGGTTTAAATATGTTCGAATTCGATCTTGTTCGAATATGTTTTAAACTTGTTCGAACATGTTTTGAACTGGTTTGAACATTTTTGAACTGCCTTTAACAATTTTTAAGTTGTTTTAAATCTGTTTCAAAATTGTTCAAATATGTTTAAACTTGTTCGCAGTCAACTTTATTATATACAGACAAGTGCGGTTTATTCCTATCATCAACATCATTTTCATCATTTCATCAAAAGCATCAATTTTCATGCTAATGATTTCTTCTTTTACTTTATTTTCAATCCAAAGCAATAATGTAATGTTTGCACATTAAGTAGTACTTAATATTGATCACATCATTCATTTTAAATTAAAAATATAACTTTTTGATTATTAATAGACATGTGCGAGCTTAGACCTGACATTTTAGAAGATACATTTATACAGGGTGAAACATTCATTCACATTTCAACAAAAAGTTGTATCAAAATTCTATACGATTCAAGTGCAACTATATTTTTTTCAAAATATAAAAAAGTCCGACTTTAGGCCTTGCAAATGTCTAACTATTAGGCTTGTTTAAAACGAGTTCACAAACCTACGAGAACTTGTTTGAACTTGTTTTCAAACCAATTTTGACTACTTTCATAACTGATTCAAACATGTTACAGTCCGTTTAAAACTAATTGAAATAATTTTGAACCTATTCTGTAACATGTTTAAAAAGTTCGCGTTCGTTTGAACAAGTCTAGTTTTTCTTTTCGTTACTATTATCATTATATTTTCTAACTTTTTTGCATGAATCTTTATTTTGTATTATTTGTTCAGTTTCAAATTTGATCTCTAAAAAGAATCTGTACAAATTGATTTCACTGTTTTTAAGCATGATTATTCTAGTTTTCAACAAAATTTCTTTTCTATTTGGAAATGGAATGGAAAAACGAAAAACAGTAGAATAGTTTGTAGACAAAAAGAACATTGGATATGTAGAATAATTAGAATTAGAATTAAATATCGTAGTCTATGAAATTGGCGACGAAAGAATTAAACGGAATTCGTCTAGTGATGTAAAAAGCGTAAGTAGATGTAAAACATAAATATAAAATAAACTAAAACAAAATTTCAACAAATGGAAAATCAGCTTTGTAATTTGCTTTCGCTCACTTAATTTCGTATAAGCACTGATGAAGGTACGAGATTCTTCACGTTCAATCCTTCAGTTCTATTTTACACCCAAAAATTTAATTACTAAAAAAGAACTAACCTTTATTATACTTGCATTTTATTCTATTTAATTAAATGTCATAAATGCTGAAACAGTGAATCAACAAACAATTGTGTATTATATATATGGATATTTTTTCAGTTTTTTTTTTCAATTAAATTATAAACATAAAAACCTTGATGCATTCAAAATCATTCATTGTATAATATTTATATTTTGGCTAAACCGCAGTTTGTAAATATTTTTCGAACATGTTTGAAACCAGTTTTATCGCAATTATAACTTTTTATAACAAGTTTCTGACTAATTCGAACAAGTTAAAACTCTTTCAAATAAGTTTGAACAAGTTTTAAACTACTTCGAACAAGTTTGAAGGTGCCTGACAATGTCCAAAGTAAATTTGAAAAAGTTTCTGACTAGTTAAAAAGAAAGTTTAAAAACGTTCAAAAATACTTTAAGCAGGTTCGAATAGCTTCCAAATCAGTTCGAATCTGTCATTTTCCTCAATGAATTTCAATAATTGCGGTTTTGTCATATTACTTTAAAATTCACTGTATCGTATCAATAATTGATTAAATGATTTGTTTATCATTTCAGGAACTAAGTGTGATCCAGTAACTGGCGAGGTTATGTGTCCACCGGGTTATTGGGGCCTCACGTGTGAACATCCATGTCCATCAGGCACTTTTGGACAAGACTGTAAGAAGATGTGTAAATGTTCCAAAGGAGTTTCCTGTCATCCTGTAACGGGTAAGAATCTCTTTGAACGAATAAATTGAAAAAATGCAGCAAAAAACAACTGCAACCTCCTGAAACCAGTTTAAACCACTGCGATATCAATGAAAACAAACAATTACATCTGCTTCAAACTTGTTTCATACTTGATTGAACTTGTCTTAACTTACTTGAACTTGTGTTAAACTGGTTTGAACTTTGTTTTAATGTGTTTGAACTTGTTTTAAGGATGTTTAACTTTGTTTCATTCAGGTACATGTGAATGTCTTCCTGGTTGGACCGGAGAAACCTGTGACACTCCCTGTCCACGTGGCACTTATGGCTTCAACTGCACGTACGAATGCAAATGCATGAATAATGGCATCTGCAGACAGAGTGATGGCTATTGTAAATGTCCGCCAGGATTTAAAGGCCAAACTTGCAATGAATGTAAGTTATATTTATATATATCTATTCTTTATTCAAAAATGTTTAATATAGAATTCTTTATTCTTTCTTTGTGAAAATGAAAAAATAAAGAAAATGTGAAAATCAAAAATATCACACAACTTTAAACATTTACTTTTTTTTTTTATTTATTACAGTGTGTCCAAATTGGTCGTATGGTGATGATTGTCTGCAGCAGTGCGAGTGCAAAAATGATAACTTTACCTGCGATGTCATACGGGGTTGTATTTGCAAATGGGGTCTTGAAGGTGAGAAAATACATACAAACTTTTTTGAAAGTGATTCAATTAAGTTTGAACTTATTCGAACCAGTTTGAAACTTGTATCAACTTGTTAATCAAACTTTGAAATGTCGTTTAAAACTTGTTTTAAACACATTTTAATTTATTTAAATCTTGTATAAGTTTGTTTTAACCTATCATATAACATCTTTGAGTAGCTTCATCTTATAATTATTATTATTACATATATACATCAATTAATAATAAATCTTTATAGGTGAAAATTGTGATCAAGTAAAATCCGCAAGGCTTCTCGAAACAGAATCATCGAACGGCGGAAGTATCGTGGCGGTGATATTTGCGACGATTGTCGTGATTGCGATAACTGTCGCGGCGTATATGTATCATCGACGTAGAGTCGCCAGTTTGAAAAAGGAAATTGCTCAGGTTCAATATATTGCTGAACCAGTTACCCCCCCAGGTAAAATAAAAAAAATTATTTTTACTTTATAACTCGTTTAAATCTTTTTGAAATCAGTTTAATCTTGTTTTCAACTCAATTTAACATGTTTTAATGTCTTTTGAACATGTTTTAACTTGTATTAAACTAGTTTTAAATGGGTTTAAACATGTTTTAACTTGTTTTAAACATGTTGTAACTCGTTTTGAACTCATTTTAAGTTGTTTAAACTTGTTATAATCTTGTCCTTTTGTTCTTTTTTGATTAACCTTTTTTTAACTCAAACCCCCGTTACGTTTTCAGAACGTAATCAATTTGATAATCCTGTGTATTCTTACCAAGGATCGTCTAAGTCCGATGAGGGTACGGCCACATTATTAAATAATATCAACTTCCGCAATGACTTCATTAAGAAGACCAGCAATAGGGAAAAATTGGGCTTTGCCAGTTGTACGGACGATGATGATGATAATAGCCTTAAAGGTGAATTAAAAAATAAAATTTTATTAACATTTTGAATTTTCCAAAAATCCAAAAAATTTGCACATTTTTGAAAAATGATCAGTTTGTAATATTACAAAGTTTGTTTTAATTTTCTAATATTTAAAATTTAATTTTTCAAAATAAATAACAAATTAAATTATTTTTTAGGTGCCTATGGTATTCAATACAATCACATGGCAGCGTTGAAAAATAAAGACGCCGACATGAATAATCCGAATCTTAACGTTTACGATACAATCGACGAATGTGATTTGAAGAAAAACGAACACTTGTACGATGAAATTAAATTGAACAACACTGAAATGGAGTACGATCATTTGGATCACGCGAGACCGCAAACTATCTGGAAACCACATTATCAGAAAATGCCAAACGGCTTTCCACCTACTAAAGACGGAAGTGGGTCCAGCAAAATCAATGAACAAGATCCGGTTTGAAACCGGAAATCACCGTCGAAACATCGTCATTATATTATTTTATTTATTTTTAAACTAAATTTTTTAATTTTAAAAATATTCACAAATCTAAAGTTTTGAGAATATTAATAATTTAAAAATCGTTAAACAATAATTTTAAAAAAGGAGAAAAACATTTTGAAATAAGATACATATAATGACGATGTTATTTCACTCGGGATAGTATTATTAATAACGTGTAAATAGATTTTATTATCATGTTTCCGGAATTTTTATCATTTTATAATATTAAAGTATAAAATTTAAGTCTTCATTTAAAATTATCTGTATGAAATATTTGTTTAAATTTATTATATTTAAAATCAATCGTATTCGATATCTTTATTTTATGATTATAAAGTAATCATTTTACGAAATCTCGAAACCCGGTGCAAAACATTTGCATTGCATTTTGTGAGCTAACTTTTGATTGCAATTCAAATTTTTAGATTTATTCAATCAATCGACTGATTTGTGATATGCGGTTTATTGCAATATTTTTTATTTGTTATATTTTATTCTATTTTATACAATATTTTAAGAATGGAAATGCCTTTGGAAAATGGCTTTATAATTTTTGTGAAAATAATTCAACTTAATCAGTTTTTTAATTCTTAATTCGAAGATTAATTTCTTTAATTAATAAAATTAAATAATAAATTGTAAATTTATTTCCAGAAACTTTGAAACAACTTTATCTGTGAAAAAACTTGATTCCAATTATGATTTAGCATTATTTAAGTAGATATAAAAAAATAAAAAACATTATATATAAATTATACATTCGAAAGAAATAAAAAATGCCATATTCAGGTCGTGAAAGTAAAAGCACTTTAATTAAATTTGTATAATTATATATATATATAAATACAACCAGCAAAGACTTTCCAACATTAGCGCTAACACGCGTGCTTCCTCATCGAGCTCTCAAACCCACATCTAAAGGGCAGATTGAAGTGGTTGTAATCTCAACTGTACTATAAATAAATGAATTAATTAATTATATTAAATATTAGACTCCATCCTTTAATTTTAATTTTGATTAACTTCGGCTTCCAATTCCACAATAATCGCATCTTTTTCAATTAAATTAACTGATCTTCCAAACAATCGAGTATAATCAGTGTTGGTACTAACCGCAGTAACCCTAACCTTGCATTGAATTGGAGATTGCAACTCAGCACTACCAATAGAGCGAGTCAAGACATCAAAGCAAGGCTCAATCTCGCTGCCATGTGTGCTTTGCATTGCCTGACTCAGAATCAACGACTGACTCTCATCTCTTCTCATTCCGTAAAATTGAATTTTAAAACCGCATTGTGTAACGCATAAATATGCTTGAAACATGCTGGGATATTCACGCGAACAATATCGACAGAAACTTCTCGTTCTGATATTGATATCTGGTTCGTTTTTCAATTGCGCTACGCGACCTTCAACGTTAAAGTTTAAGTTAACACCAATGGTAATAAACGGGCTAATGCATGTATGTAGATATAACTCTTTGTAACTCACAATCAATCCACATGGTGCTCGACACTCAAACTTGTTGATTGGACGGATTCCCGTTGATGGTATATACCCTAAGTTATGTTGTTGTTCCAAACATTTTTTAATGTATTTACGTTGACAAAACTCAGAAAATAAGCGAACGTCGCTACTTTTGACATACGGACTTAAGTCCTTAATCATTTTATCTTTGCCAGTCAATCGCTCAGCATCAAATAAAACTTGGACCTCCCGCGCTACAACCTTTATCCACGGTACTAATACCCTGCGATCATCCACTTCAAGTCTAGAATATATATTCATTGCAATTCTATTCACAGCGATATCCAACTCTTGTGTTTTTAGTAATATCACTAGTCTATCAATAAGTTCCCTACCTTTTGGTGAGGTAATCTTTGGTAGTAACATTAACCCGTCCCTCAATCGTGCATCATATGTACGTGGTGAATCACGATATGAAACGATAGATAATCCTGCCAAACTATAGTCGAACAAATTTGCAACATGACTGGTCAATATGATTGATATATTTGAAAACTCTTGATTATGGATAGTTCCAAACTGACCAACACCCTCATAATGGGTAATAATCCAGATGTACATCCCAGGATCTCCATTTAAACATGATAACCTGAAGCAATACTTATAATTCGAATCATCTAACACGAATCTTGTAACTCCTCCGTCACATCGTTCACTCCCAAGATGAACTTTACAGGACATTCCTCTTCCGACGACTGGTAACTGGACATTTAAAGGACATCTACACACTTTGCTGTGCTCTGCCTGAATTTCAACTTCTTCAACAATCGTTTGTAATTTGTCTTCAAAAAAAGTCTCTAACTTTGTGGTAATTTCATCAATTCCAACTAAAATGGTCTCTTGACTGCGTTTCTCCTTTAATACCCCTTCTAATGAATCAATTCTTGAAGTGTTACGAGCTACATCGGTTTCAACTTTTTCGAATCGATTTGCAATACTTGCGGATAAATTCGCTAATGTCGTAATGTTTTCGGCTTTCATAAGCGTAACACAATTCATCAGAAATGAAGAAATGAACCCATCGTGTATTGTGAACTGTGGCTTTAATGCACGTAACAGTCCGATAGCATCTGAACTTTCCTTCAGTACAACGTCGCTTTTAGACGTGTATTTCTTTAACGTTTTGATCTGTGTAACATGCGATCCATTTGTTTCTAATATAACCTCATCTGGTATAAATTTTGAAATGATTTGTTTATTCCTTATAAGACGAATTTCAATTTTGTCTCCAATCTGATAATCCTTTGTCAGGGGCCATTCGGCATCGAGAGTAATAGTCGACATGATAGCTACTATGCTTTCGAGGAAAGCATATATATATAAATACATACACAATACAAAAACACAAATAAATATAAAAATTGAATTTATTTATTTATTTTTGGTTAAAATCATTTAAAATACAACAAAAAATTATCAGTGCTTTTACCCAAACGATTGAAACATATTTTATAAGAAATAAACGTAAATAAAGAAAGAGTATATACAAAAATATTTTTAATATACATAACATATATATAAATACACATAAATAGTTTTACGAAAATGAGCTTGCAAAACTCGATTTATAATTTATAAGATAATTTAAAAAACCACTTATTTGAACAGAAATTTACAAAAATATATTTTAGGGAAAATTTTAATGAAATTGTTAATGATATTTGGAAATTTTGGCTTTACAACAAAATTACTGATAATTCATAAATTTTAAAAGTGTAACAAATTTTTAAAAAATTGTAAATATTTATTATCTATAAATTTAATTTTAAGAAAAAATTTATTAATGTATATACAATATTATAATAAATGTTCAAAAATGAGAAAAAAATTATAGTTAAATTTACTATGTGGATAGTAAAAAAGCTATTTATTGTTTTCAGTATAAAATTTGATATTTTCGTTCCAATTATATATTTCAATTGTTATTTGTAATAAAATAATGTCATTTTGCGTTTAATATCGATATTTAATTTAATGTCAATTGTAAATATATTTTATATTTGAAATAAGCCTACTTTGTGTTCTCATAGGCGACTGATATTAACAAAGATTTAAGATTAGTTCTGAATTTTAATTATATAATTAATATAAAGAATTCGAAATAATTATGTTATTATACATATATAGTAGAACCTGGATTATCCGAGCCTCGCTTAACCGATGTTCCGGATTATCCGAGGCACTCAACCGATTCCCGAACCCGATTTTTTTCCAAATGTTCTTTTATTAAAGTCATCATTTTCACGTATCAATAATATAACTAATAGATAATAAAACTAAATAACTGTTTTAAAAACTCAGTTTTTGCAATTATAGTATCGGTATATTAATGAAATTAATATTTTCCATCTTTAATTGCTATTAATTATGTTATTTCGTATTATCCAAGATTTCGATTGTCCGAGGTATGCTTGGTCCCGGCCATCTCGGATAATCGAGGTTCTACTGTAATTAATTATGTAATTAATTATATAATTAAAATTGTAATTATTATTTAATTTTTTATTCTGTGGTTTATAGGAAAAATCAATTAACTCCACGTTTACACATTTTAAGAAAAACGTGTTTCAATTTTTCAACCTGCAGTCATATATATAGAAAAAGTATTTATTTAATCTTCCTATATGGTGATATAGTACTACATTTCGATAAATATGGTCTCAAAAAATGAAAATATAAGGTTGTTAAGATCCGAAATTATCAAAAACTCCATTTTTCCAAAAAACGGAGTTAATCGGTTTTTCCTTCAAGCCACAGTATTGATTATATCATTGATACAATTTTATTATTTGTAAGGAATCATCGCTGTTTTTATATCTATCCTGTAAATCTATCGTGAAAAAGTGAAATATATATTATAATATGATTTTCGGTTCAATTTTCATGTAAACAAAATGTTATACCTTTTGTTTAAAATTTTTTAAATATTTTTTAGTTGTAATTAGGTGTGTTGCATATTCAACATCAATTGAACATTTTTTTTGTTAATAAATTAACTGAATATCTTTATACATTTGCATTTTCATTTCATTTTGTCGCGCTTGTCTACAAAAAGAGGATGTCAAGATCGGAACGCCCGATTTTGTGTGTATATTTTTTAAAAATTAAATATATTATTTATTTGTTATGTATTAGTTGTGTTTTTGATGTGGAAGGATTTTATTTTAAAAAATCAATATACACTTGAGTCATACAGTGAATATTTATTAAGGCTTAAAAACGTTAAAAAAAAGCTCGAAGGCATAACTATCCGCTTGAATTGTAAATTCATATATAAATTACAAATTGAATATATAAACTCACAAATGAAGATTAAACAATGTGAATGAGTTAAATGAATTCATGTGTAATAAAATAAGGATGTGTTTTTGTTTATCTTACACTGGAGAATTGAGTGACCAGCTAGATCGTCCGATCTGACTCCGTTGGATTTTTTTATAGGGATATCTCAAGGATAAGGTGTTCAAAACTAAGCCGACTGGTTTGAATGATTTGCGTCAACGAATCTTTGACGAATGTGATTTAATTCCTCCACAATACTTCGCAAATTCAGTAGAGGCATTTTATCTTCGCCTGGCTTACTGTCAAAAACAAAATTGAGGACAGTTTGAACATTTGATTTAATTTCCCATGGTAAGAAGGGGGCTCAGTTGAAAAAAGCTCCCCATAAGTGAGAGGCAGGAGAATTCACTTAAAACAAGCACCCCGATAATGAGAGCAACTATTATTATTATTGTATATTATTATTATATATTGTGTTTAATTTTGTTTATGTGTTTGTATGTGTTTTTCTTTGTAATAATAAAAAAGTTAATAACAAAATTTGTCTTTCAGGTTAAATAAGAATTTGGCGTACGTAGGATTGCCTTACATTTTCAATCAATTTGAAGGTGAAAAATAAAAGAATTCGCATAAAAATACGTTTTGTGAATTGAAAAGTTGGCTCATTAATGGATGTAAGTCAATTGCTTTGCTTTAAAATATAATAAGTCAAGTCATTTTTTGAAACTATATTAGTATTGAAGTTACTTGATATATAGGATTATATTAATTTTGCTTTCATACTATTTTTTTAATATTGAAACAAATGACTTGACTTCCCTGGTACAAGTGACTTAGATTTTCGGGCTAAAAAATTATACTCTGAAATATTGCGTAACATGCAATAGGAAAACCATATACAATATATGAACTTTCATGTAAAACTTATGCTGAATTATTATGATTTTATAGTCATGACTTTAAAATCATAATTATTCAGCATAAGTTTTATATGAAAGTTCACATATTGTATATGGAAAACTTTTGCTGGATTATTATGGTTTTATGTGACTATTTAGTCGATTGAAAGTCACATAAAATCATAATAACTCAGCACAAGTTTTATATGAAATTTCATATATTTTATATGGTTTTCCTGTTGCACTTTACGTACTATTTCAGCATATGATTTTTTAACCTGAAAATCTAAGTCATTTGTACCAGTCAAACCATGGTTTGAGATATTTAACTTTCACGTTCGGGTCTTGGGCTCGATTCTCTATAATGAATTTTTGAATAAATATTTTACATAAATGCTGATTAAACCCAGGTGTGCCTACTGAGGCTTAATTAGGTCAATATTGGATTTCATCAAATATCCCATCCCAGGAAGGCCTCGTTAGGACCATATTAGAAATACCTAACTAGGTAATTTATAAGTTAGCGTTTAAGCCAATGTGAGTCCCTCAAAAATCCCACATAGGGCCAATGTTGGTCCAATTTTGGAACAGGGTTCGCCCAAGAAGGCCCCAGGTTCAGCCAAATTCAAAATTCTACTATGAATAAATCCATGAACATTTTGAGCCGTTTCATACGTGAAGTCCCATGCACAAGAATCTTCTATCCAATTTTCAATGGTTCATGAATGTGTCTTGCCAGTTATGGAATTGTCCATAGTGGACGTTCGGAAGCCGAGAGTCCGATTTTGCGAAGATATAAAGATACATCCTTTTCAGAGGACGTATCTTTGTATCATAAAATTATCGCGAAATTGTTTAAATTGATCTGCGAGTTATGTCCAAATATCCAAAGATGCAATTCAATAGAAATGCAATTTTTATCAACATTGCATTGCTAATTTAAATTTTAGCAATTGTTTCTGTTAGAGGTTTTTTCAGCGAAACTGAAAACTAAAAAATGAAAAATTTGCGAGAGCTAACGCGCCTAGTAACAAGTTGTTGGTAGCACGTCGGCAAAATTCATGCGTTGAGATATGTTCAAGGTACTTGTGTATACTTTTTTAATGTAAAATAATGTTAGTTTCCGAATAAATAATAAATAAATAAATAAATAAATAATAATAATAAACAAATAAATTTAAGCTTTTATATATATTTTTTAATTTTATTTGTATTGTTAGAAAATTTATGATTTTTAAATTCTTATTAATTATTAATTAATTATCAAATTAATAATTCAATTTCCATATTGTATGCGTTTTAATGCTTATTTTAATTGTATTTACTATGCAAATGTTATTTTAAAACAGCTCAACTTCAGTTGTATTGAATAACTTTGTAACACCAAGGTAATAAATATACTGTGTACAAAATTTAATAACTGTTTATTTTGAACGCTTATTCACTATACAATATACACAAAACATAATAAATGTACTAACAATTAATAAACAAAATTAATCCAAATAATTTAACATCGTTTAACTAATAATATTATAAGTTATTTGAATATTAAAGATAATTATCAAGTTAGATTTTTAATGTAAAGGTCATGTGTACATGTTATTTATTACAGATGAGCTTTGTGATGTTGATTAAAATTAAAATCATTATATTTACACTGAATCATTTCGATTCGTTCGGTTTTTTTTATCTATTACCAAAATTGTTTGGCAATTTGGAATATTTGTTGGGATTCTTGATTGTTGATTCCATCGGGAAGATACGGAGAAGTGAATTCTCGATAAGCTAAGCAGACTCGGCGGTTTCGGATGTCTTCTCTGAGGACAGAATGTTCCCATTTATACCTAAAAAAATAGTTGATTAATTAAAAATGCCAAATTAAATTAAAATACCTCTTTTAAAAGTTACTTTATCACTAAAATAATGAGTAATTATTGAAATTATTTAAGGGGGAATATACCTTTGATGGTTCGGAAAAATCGGTTTTTTTTACATTTTCGTAAACTATAGCATGTCAAGATTCATCTGTAAAAATTTCAGATCGAAATTCGAATTAGTTTATGAATAACAATTAAAAATGTAACGGCGTGTCGTGGGCGCGGGCCATGTATACCGAATCTTTAATCGCGTTTTTCTCGATTTCATATTTTCAGATGCGGTTGTCAACTTTTCTCTGGATCAGCTAAACCGATTCTTCTGAAATTTGCAGGACATCTTCAGGACACTCATACGCACTTAGTTACGAGGCGATGTGTTTCATTTTATTATTTTATTCATTGTTATAAACAAATTTGTACTCAAAATTTTCTCAAAAAAAAAATGACTTTTAATGTTTAGTAGCGCTATTTTGTTATTTTAACTCGAAAAAAAATGCCTTCGTAGCTAAGAGCCTCTATCCTTATGCTACCCAACGCACGTGAAAATTTTCATTTTGCAACAAAATTACATGAAAAATTGTGACAACCGCGGAGCCGTTCAAAAAAATTTTTTTTTCGAAGATGTTATTAACATGTAATTGTTAATAACATTTTTTTATGTTTTAACATTCTGAAATATTCTCTGATTGTTGCTGAATGCAACGCACATTTTGTTAATAACATTTGTTTAATATAACTTGCAGGATTACGAATTGAATTTAGGTGAAAGTTTCACCTTTTCAAAGGTATATTCCCCCTTAAGTTTCTTAAATAATTTAGTTAGTAACTAAGCTCAAAATATGCTATTTCGCTCTATGCTATGCTGCTCGTGTGAAATCACAACCTTATCCCACTAGTTGCACAGTATACTATTTTTAAAATAATTAGTTAAGTTTTAAGTTTTCAAAAACCACTCAAACTTAATTTTCATAAAAATTACCTAGCAGCTCCATAAAGCACCATTAAGGATCCCGCTGGCATTGGTAATCTCACAACTACATCCTCCATTTCATTATTTCCATCGTTCTTCTCTTCTTTTTTCAAAAGTTCTTCATAAAAGTCCAAATTGTACTTCGTTTTCTCGCCACGAAATAGCGTCATCGTTAAAACCGCATCTCCCAAGACATTCACCGTAATTATTCGTTCGCCCCAAATCCAACAGTCGTCCACGTGCGGATCGATTGATGCCCCTTTTGACGTCGTGTATTCCAAACTGCATTGCTCGATGGTTTGGAAATTGGGATTCGATAAAATGGCGACTTCCTGGAAACGATCCTGAATAAATTTCGTGGATTTGGGGAATCCGGAGAAATTACCGAGACGCAGCTTACGCTTTTTGAAGTTGCATTTTGGACCGAAGTTCTGAAAAAAATTGTAAATCAGATTATTGAGACAGATTAGATTAATTTCATTTTTGTTATAAAATAATGTATTTTAAATTAGTTCTGTGGCTTAGAGGAAAAACCAATTAACTCCACTTTTATAAATTTTGAGAAAAACGCGTTTGAATTTTTAAACTTGCATTCAAATATATAGACAAATTTATTTTTTTTATCTTCCTATATTATAATAGTACTACATTTCGATAAATATGGACTAATAAAATCAAAATATAAGGTTGTTACTTAAAGACCCTCGAAGGGACCGTCAAAATATGTATTTGCTTTAATCGATGATTTAACTAAGTTTTGTCAATTGTATGTAATGTCAACAAGTTCGAAGAATTTGTCAATCGTTTTGGCGCGCTTTCACGTCTGATTTCAGATATTGGAACCAGATTTACTTCACATGATTTTGAATGTTTTTGTGAGAAACATGGAATTAAACATGTATTAAATTGACCGAGACATACTCAACTCAATGGCCTGATTGAGCGTTTAGATGCGACGATAATTCCCGCGATTACATCTAGTATTGAAGATAATGAAGGACGCGATTGTGATAGACAAATTCCGAAACTTGAGAAAAATTTGAATACATCAATAAACAAAACAATAAGTGTTCGAAGCATTATATGGCCATTTTCTTTGTAAATAAAGTAAAACGTCAAGTATATAGTTATTTATTCTAACACATTTAGCAATATAACACATTTTACTATTTCGTTAACTAAGAAATAGTAAAATGTTAAGGTGATTCTTCAGTAAATTTCGCTGTTTCTCTCTTTATCTAATGAATTTACCGTTAACTCTATCCGTTTTGCACTTATAAAGCTGAAGAATCATCTTAAGATGGTTATTCAATACTAATACACCCGAGTTAGTGTCTTTTGAAATTATAAATTATTGATAAAGAATTATAGTATATAGGAGACTTAAAAAATACGGGAGAGGTTACGGAGCAAAAAGTAAACTACAAAATTCAAGTTTTCTTTATTTTTAAAAGTTGAATTTTTTATCAATAATTTATAATTTCAAAAGACACTAACCTCCGGTGTATTAGCACTAAAGAATCGCCTTAAATTTCGCACTAAAAACTAAAATTTGTAGTATAAATTATGGTGTAAGCCTCAGGGTTTACACCATAACGTCAGGGATAAGCACAACGTTTCTATATTAAGGTAAAGGCGAAGTTCTGCTGCCACGGAGTTAGTGTCTTTTGTTATATTAATAATATTTAACAATAAATTAGTATAAAACGACCAGAGCGCCACTCTTGGATTGTGGGAGAATATTTTAAGACATTTAACGTATTTTTTTAACAAGTAATTTTAATATAAGATGATTTTTACGTTTTTTCTCACTTCGTAAACGAAAAATCATTATATATTTTAAATAATA
>JABFPJ010003354.1:0-16360 GCA_022817425.1 Gryon sp. ZL-2020 | reverse complement strand
AAAATGATTAGAAACTCTCAAAAATATATTTAAACTTTTTACAATTTATTGAATTAATAATAGATCTAAAAACTTTCTACAATTTTGCAAAAATCGTAATAAAAATTTTTAAAACAAAAATATTCTCAATACAGCTCAGTAATTTCACGATGATGGGTTATTTATTCGGATTACTCGGAAATTAATAATTATTATTATACTTACGTTAAAGAGTTAGTATCAGAAGCGTATATTAAATTCGTCAATAATAGACAAAATATTATGGACGCAGTTGATACATTGAAAGAATACATTTTTTTCTTTTTGTGATCTGTAATATTATTTTTAAATATTACAAATAATGTATTTGATAATTTTTACTTTCTCTTATATAATTTTGTATATAAAATACAATAAATATCAAATATTATGCATACCAGCTTCTTTTTTAAATCATTTGAGAGAGACGCGTGAACAGATCGAAATCTTATTAAACACTGCTACGATAATATTTGTTATAATATGTATAACCTTATCAACTTCTTTGTTTGAATGCTATGTTTATAAACGTATATATAGCATTCATAGAGAACATTGGGGAATCCCCTCGAATACCACATATTTGTATATAATCATAAGTAGTTTTATTTTTGCGCATTTAGTGCCGCAAGTGAAGGAACTTTAAACTATTTATAATCACAAAAGTAATATCTAATACTTAAAGATATATTTTTTAAAAATAACAACACAGTTGTCGATTTTTTATTATGTTTTAAAATTAATTTTAGTTTAATTTAATTTAATTAATTTTAATTAAGAGGATGGCACAGTCATTGTCCACCAGATTTAGTGTTATTTTGATTTATATAATTATTAATTTTTATGATTGAATTTCATGAGATAGTCGGTGTTTATATTGAATGGGAGAATTAAACTGTGAAAGAAAATTTTATTTTTTTACATGCAGTATTGAAAAAAACGTGAACAAATAAAAATAGAAATCTGCATTATCATTTTTTTTGTTCATGTTTCTTGCTTATTCTATATAACGAAAAATTATTTTGTATAGATGAAAATTTTCTTCCATTATTCAAGAACACCGAATACCTACACATATTTTAATTTAAATCATAATATTTATGTAAATCAAAAAGACACTAACTCCGGTGTAGCAGCACTTGTCCATCCTCTTAAATGGTATTATTTTAAAGTTACTTTAAATAACTTTTTCTAATAATAATTATTTATTTTTATTCAGTGCAGTAATACCAATTTATCGGTCATATATTCCTACAAGCTTAAAATTCCTATCAACTATCTGCAGTCACTTTTTGGCGGGAAACTTAAAAGTACAGTCATTAGCATATATGCCTGGTCTTTTTTAGTAAGTGTCATCTTTGTTTAACTTATAACGTAACGAATGGTTAAACAAAGATCACATCCAGATAAAGACCAGGCATATATGCTAATGACTGTACAGTGTACAACATTAATGCCTGGACTCTAATTCTTGCAATTATTAAAATTTTTATTTGTAAAGAGTATCTCTGTCCTTTATTTTCACATGCTATTTAAAAAGAATAGAGATACAGTGAAAAATGCAAATTTCGACATTTTAGAAAAGTGGTCCAAACATATAGAATGGACTGAGTGTTCTATACTAGATCGGCGGACGGTAATTAAAAAGAGCAAATGATATTATGGTGGGCAATCTATCTTTGCTTTGCTGGAATTTGATTAGTTGTTTCAACAAATTTCACAGTGATGTGTCAATAAAATGTGTTGCCCGAAACATAAAAATGGCGCAGTGTTGTTTTATTTGTAAAGTTTCAAGTGATAATTGCGAGGAAAATGGTAAATTTCATCGGTAAGTAATTAATTTTAATCCAGATAATTTAATTATTAAAAACAAGTGACATAATTTTTAGAAAATCATTTAAATTTGACATAATGCATAAAAGAAAGGTTAAGTGTGATTGTTTATTTTCATAACAGTTAAATAATAAATGTGTTAATTTATGTTATATTAAACAATTTAACAACAAAATGATAATTATACAAGTATTAATCAAATATAAAAATATAAAAACATGAAACAGGGCTCCCAAGAACGTTAACACGATACTGAAATTGAACAAAGATAGCTTGCCCACCATTGTCGCGCCCTCTCTTTTTAATTGCCGACCGATGATTTTGTATAGAACACTAAATCCATTCTATATTTCGGAACCTTAATGTCTGGATCACTTGTCTAATGGCATGTTCGAGCAAGAACAATATTTTATATTAATAAAAGACAGACTTATGTGGAGTGAATTGTCTGTCCTTAATTAATACAAAATAATGTTTTTGCTCGAGAACACACCACAAAATATCAAAATTTTCATGTTTCACAGTATCTCTATCCTTTTTTAATAGCATGTATTAAGGTGAAATAACATCGAGATTCACTGTCTCTCTCGCACATTTTAGTTGAATTTACTTTAAATCTTTTAAACAACATTTAATTGAAAAAAACGCTTTTGTATGCATTTTGTATTCTATACTAGAACATTTCTACACCAAGAAATCAAATATTTATTAATAATTGTTTAAATTTTTTTAGAATAAGACATTTTGTACTAAGTAGATATTTTATTCCAAAAAATCTTCAAAATTTGATAAATAAAAAAGGATTTTTAGTACTGAAATGTTCTTCTATAGAACACTAAATGCATACAAAAGCGTTTTTTTTCAATTAAAATGTTGTTTAAAAGATTTAAAGTAAATTCAACTAAAATGTGTGAGAGAGACAGTAAATCTCGATGTTATTTCACCTTAATAAAGGACAGCGATACCTTGAGAAAAAAAGTGTTGATAATTACACAAATTAGTCCAGGTCAATGTTTTGAACTTCAACTGTCCTCATTTGCTTACGTGTTAAAAAGAGATAATTTTATTTAAAAAAGTCACTGGATCACTTGTCCAAAATATCAAAATTTACATTTTTCACAGTATCTCTATCCTTTTTCAATACCACGTGTTAAAAAAGGACAGCGATACCTCAATACAACCAAAACTGTTAATAACTGAAAAATTAGTCCAACATTAATGGCGTATTCGGTATACAACAATCACTTGTATTAATAAAGGACAGACTTATGTGATTTGAATTGTCTGTCCTTTATTAATACAAGTGATTGTTGGATACCGAATGCGCCATAATACTTCAAACTGCACCCCAATCCAAAAGTCCCTATTCTTAAACTTGTTTTTGACATAAAAATCCAAAATATTGACATTTTCATTTTCACAGTATCTCTATCCTTTTCTAATACCATGTGTTAAAAAAGGACAGCAATACCTCAATAAAACCAAAACGGTTAATAACTGCAATTAGTCCAACATTAATACTGCAAATTTTCCCCCAATCCAAAAGTCCCTATACTTAAAGTTGCGTTTGACATATCCGTCGCGTCAGTGGCGCCACTCGACGAACGCGCGTGATTATTCAGAAGCTGCGAAATTTGGTGTTTGCGGGGCTTGTGGACGGTCGGTTGTGAGCGCGCGCGATGCGGTGTGGCTGCGGTTAGGGCGTGCGTTAGTCTGCAGTGACGGCGTTGCTTGGGGCTCGCGCTTCGCCTGCTGTGTGTTGTGCTCCTAGTGCTCGCTAGTCAGAGCTCGAACGGGGCGAGTTACGTCGCGCGCGATCCGACGACCTTCGTTCGCGGACGGGTGTCTTTGCTCGTTGCAAAACTGTGGTGCGCGCGCCGCGACAACTCCAAAAGTGGATATTCCCAATCGGCAAACAAACGCGCTCAAACAACAAGAAAAAAAAACAACAAACAAACAGAGAAAGAAAAAAATAAACAAACAAACAACGAGAAACCGAATTTATAAAAAAAACAAAAAATAAATAAAAAAACAAGAAGAGGAACATAAACAAAAAAAAAACAAGGATCGATTGGTGCGTTTTTTTTGTATAGATTAATCATATTGGATTTGGTGTTTTGTTGTTGTCGTGAACTGTGCATTTGAAGTGTGCCTGTGTGTGTGTGTGTGTACGAGTGACGGAGTTGAAGTTGATTGTTGGCGTTATCCCGGGCGGCGCCACGTGATCCATCTCGGCGCGTCTGGCGCGGCCATTTGGTGTGTGCTCGACGGCGTCGAGCGGCGTCGAGACGCGCGCGCGATATATCCACGACGGCCGCGCGCGCTTTCTTTCCTCTGCCATAGTCGCCCCTCTCTCGCCGCTCTCCCCGCGGGGGGCTCTTGGTATATATATATACATATATATGCCTACAATGCAAACGCATACAAAAAACAATCCACACACACATACGTGTTATTAATTCTTGCTTGTGTGTATATATACACATATATATACACACACATTCATACATATATATATATATATATTGGATCGGTATAAACGCAATTGTGTATCTGTGTGAGTGTGTTTGTACGCGTGTGTGTGTGTGTATATATAAGAGTGGTATTGCGCGCGCGCGCTCGAGCCGCGCGTTATTTACACAGCCACGACGGCGATCGCGGCGGCTCGCGTCTCGGCAGATCGATCTATCGGCATGTCAGCTCGCGGCGCCGCTTGTTGCCACGCGCGACTACTCCGCACGTCGTCCACGTGTTAGTGCTCTTGCGCCCGACAAGGACGCAACCAGCCAGGACAAGAGACGAACGAAGAAAGAAAGACAAAAAGAGAAAGAGAGAGAGAGACGAGACGCGCGCGCGGACCCAGCAGCGCGACACAAATGACAAAGAAAAGGCACGTCGAGGCTTTTGGCGAGCGGAACTTTTTTCGGCGGTTCATCCGAGAGAAGAAAAGAGAGAGAGAAAGAGAAAAATAGAGAGAGAGAGAGATAGAAAAGTATGATGGAGAAAGATTGAGAGAAAGAATAATAGATTGTGTATGTGTGTTTGTATGTGTGTGTGAGTAAGAGAGAGAAAGAAAGAGAGAGAGAGAGAGAGAGAGAGAGAGAGAACGAAGGAAAAGGAGAGTGCGCGGGCCGTGAGTTATGCAGTTTTGACGGCGCGACGGGGCCACCGTTATGCCGCCCGCTTTCGTTTACGTTTTCTCTCTCGCGTCGTCATTTTTTGTTCGTTGCATCGCATTCTGCGACAACCATTTAATTGCTTAGTCTCTGCGCTCTCCTCAGTTGGCTTTCCTTTTTCGTCTTTTTTTTTTTTCCAATTTGCCTTTTCCTTTAAGCACGTCAAAACCAGTCAAATTGTGTTGTGCGTCAAGTGATCGTTTATATATATACATATATACACACATACATATATGAATATACATATATATAAAAATATATATTTGTATTTTTGATATTTTATTTTGTTTTAAGGAATTGTTTCGTTCTATAAAGTTGCGAATCCCGGCGATGATGACGTTGTTGTTGTTGTTGTTGTTGTGTGAATTGCGCCAAGTGAGAGGAGCAACGACGACGACGCTCGCGCCGCGGATCGTACGGTGGATTAGCGAAGAACAGGTATGTTGCTAGGCTCATCAAGATTCGCGCTCAGCTTTTGAGGTTAGACGCGAGACGGAATATCACTTTTTTGACGCGCAAACGACAAAACACAAAAAGAAATGCCAAACTTGTGTTGTTCAAAAACGCCATCGTTTTTGAGTTTAGGCTCTTTCTTTTCGTCGAAGTGAAGTTTTGTGACATTGAAATTTGGGTGAAAATGGAGGATTTCATTATTTCATGATGGAATGTCTTGTTTTTGTTGTTGGATTTTGCGTTGTTGTTTTGTGCGATAACAGTTTGTTGGCGCAGCAGAATTTTGTCGCTGACGTCGTCGAGCGTTTGTTGACGTTTCGGACGGGGCTTTGTTCGTTGCGTAATCGACGGCATTTAGTTGTTTTGATTTTTATTGCAAAATCAAGAACGGGTTTTAGTGAACGGGTGTTCGACTTTTTGAATAAAAATGATGGTTTTTGATGAAAGGTGGCGGTTTTGATTGGGTTTTTTGTGAATGTGAGTTTTTGGGTCATCTGCTTTTCGATGTGGAGGTTTTTCCTTTTGGTGGTTTTCAATGACGGTGTGTGAGTAAACAAATGTGTCGCGCAATGATGACAGTTGTCAGTTGGGAAATTGGAAGATTGAACTTCAAAGTGACTTTAATGACAATTTGCGAGTTTACTTTTGTGAGTGTGTGTATGTGTGGGTCTTTGTGATGGCTCGGGGACTTTTGATGGAGTTTATGGATTGATAATTGTGGAAATGAAATTCTTATTAAGCAACTTTAAATTGACATTTTGAGTTTTATTTTTTATTTTTATTGATTTTGAGCAGAGTTGGTATGATTTAAATCGTTGATTAACATCATGATTTTAATCGATTGATTTTTTTATTTAAATCAAAAAAATCATTGTTTACAATAAAACAAATATGAGGAAAAAATAAATACACAAGAAAATGTATAATTTTGAATTTGTCATTAAATAGAATATATAAGCAATTATCAAACTCAAATCAACTTTTATTTGTATAATTATTACGCGTAACTATAAAATATTCGAATTCCAACAAAATTTATAAAATAAAGCAAAATTATAGAAACTTATAAAGAAGGCAATGAATACAAGAACTTAATTATTCAGCTGTTTATGTAAATACTTCAGTTTAGCAGCCTTATGGGGAAATTCAAACATTTTGAATATCTTTATTATTATACAATTATTAATATATTATAAATTATAAATTACACAATTAATTAATTATTATTACTAAACACTTATAAAATATTTATTGTATAATTAGTATTTAATACAATTAAAACATATTTGCTTTAATTTAAATCAAGATTTATTTGATTTAAATAAAAAATCGATTTTTTGTTATTTTTTTAATAAAAATCACGATTTTTTCCAACTTTGAAATGTTTATTTTTATTTTTAATTCTTATTTATTTTGAGTGTTATTATTTCTATATCTTAAAGAATAATAATTTTGATGATAATAGGATTGCAATAATTAAATCATTTGATTCAGAAAATCAGAACCAGAAAAACATATAATAACTTTTCCTATAAATAATGGAAAAATGAACCCAAAATTACATGTAAAGACAATTTTTAGGGAATAATTGCATTTACAATAATTTATGGGGAAATTGGCAAAATTATGGGAAAAATTGCAATGTTTATTTGTAAATTTAAAATACAATTATGAATATTTGTTCAATAAATTATATAATAAAAAAATTTAATATAAATTATATAATGAAAAACAAAAATATATAAATAAGGTCTATATTATACTTCTGGGTCAATTTTACCAGAATTTATAGGAAAATTTTTTATTTTCGTTTTCTTAGTGCATAATTTGTTTTGTTTTATTTTGTTTGTTTTTTTATGTGATTTATATATAAAAGTAATATAACTTAATAATAATATAACTTTTGCAATCCTGTAGTATATCATATTAAGGTTTATATAAGATATTATTATACAAGGTGTTCAATATTCGCATACTCCAAAACAATTTGACAATGTGAAATATTTCAAGTCATCTAAGTGTCAAAAGAAATGTTGATAAATGATTTTATTTTGTCAACAATTAATTTACAAATTTATGTAAATTATTAACTTAAATTATCAATTTAAATAAAAAATAACATCGAATGTATAATAAAAGGAGCAAAATATAAAGTCAACAAGAAATGTAAGTTAAAAATAACATTAAACCAAAACAATAAATTTATTTAGTTTGTAATAACTATTAATTAATTACAAAATTGTTTTTTTATAAAAAATGACAAATATATTAATGTTAAAATTTTTACATTTCATTTATTTATTTATTCTGTTTGCTTATAATTTTTGCAATAAAATTAACAAAAAAATTTCTACACAAAAATATAACAATAAATATAAAATGAATATTAAAGATCTAACATCAAACAGTCAAATATTACAACTAAATAAAACAATAATTTGTTTACATTCTTAAATAATCGAAACAAACATTATTTGAATATATCATACTGAACAATATCAAATACATATCATTTTTATTCTGTTGCAGATTCATATCGATTGAATCGTACTCGATAAACATAACCTCAACTTGACACTAATGCAACAAATGCACACAGTTAAAGCGACACTCCAGAGACACGTTCAAGATTTGATATTTATTAGAGAGCCGCAATTTGGACGAAACATGAATAATTGACAAATTCTTAGCTCAGATGTTTTCAACATAAATAATGGCAAAAACGCTCGTTGACATTTGTCATGGCCTGGAATGTAATTTAATTTCGATGCAACACAGCTCATATATATATCATTACCAATAATCATTAGTCACTTGTTTTTCAATATCATCGACTAGTAACACCTTTAACACGTGATGAGAATGTTAATGCAACACTTTTCCAGTGGAAAAACGCATCCAAGTAAATGTACCATTTTCTTCTCAAACGAAACTTTTTAAAATGAATCTTATTTGCATATATATAAGTGCTCAACGTTACACGAATATAAATGTATAGATATATGTATAAACTTGAGTTATAACTACATATTATACATATTTATATATATAATCATTTTGTTTACATATTTGGTTAATTATCATTTTGAACAAAAACATTAAATTCAATTTTGACAAAACAATTTAAATAGAAAATAGCATTTCAGTTTTCATATTTATTTCTGCTGAAAACATTAGAAAATATTATTCTTGTGTATATGTTTTTTATTTGTATAAAATTATTAGAAATAGAAAATTGAAATTGATTTTTTTAAATATAATATCTTGTTAAAAGAAAGTAGACAAAAAATGATTTAAACAATTTACAATGAGAAATGGTACTTTCTACTGTAACGAACATTTAAAATAGAAGCAATCAAAATAGTTCATTATCCTGGATAAATCGATTATCCTCATTATTATACGATTATTCATAAGAGAACAAACTCACACTTGGTGGATTAACAAGCTAATTTATTGCTATTTAAAACCAACGTGTATTTTATACTACGTTACGAACTTTATTTTTGGGCCATTTAACAGAAAAAGACAGTTGTCATTAAAATTGTGAAAATTTTTATTTTATATTTTTTGAAAATATTCATATAACTTAATTTTGCAAAATATCCATCAATATATGATCATAATAAAAAAGATTCATATATTGTCCATATATAAATGTATATTGACAATACATTATTCTTAGCAAATCATATATTGTTTATATATATAAACATATATTGTCAAAATGTATTGAAAATATATGAATAATATATAGATAGTGTATGGCAATATATTGACCATATATATTTGCATGCTTTCCATATATGGACCACATATTGGCAGTGTCTTAGCACTTTACAAAAGTTATCCATTTATGGTTCATGTATGACCAATATATAATCAATATATTGTTAATATATTGGCAATGTAAAATACTATATTGTTCATATATATTTGCATATTTTCCATATATGGACCGTATATTAACAGAGTACTAGCACTTTATAAAATTATACGGTAAATATATGGTCCATATATAATTGATATATAGTCCATGTATGGTCCATATATGATCCATATATGGTCCCAATGTTTAATATATGATCAATATGTGATTTCTTGAATAATATATATTGTTATTATATATTGTATATATGGACAATATATAATCCTTTTTACTAAGGGAACTCAAATGCATAATTTTATTCACTATTTTCGAGGATAAAACATAATTTGAAATTGGAGAAAAGCAGTTAGCTATTTGATTAGCAAAGGTAGTTTAATGTTGAATTGGATTCATTGAGATTGTGTTGAGATCTTTGAAAGTGGCTTTACGAATAAGAAATCGGGCTTAATTTTGTTATACAAGTTCAAATTGAACCACAGCGTGGTACAAACAATGCACTACGTTTCGAGCTACTTTGCAACAACATTAGCAATTTTCTGAGTCGGCCTATAGTTTAGTTTGAACACGTGCACATGCCAGAGACAAACTTGATTTCTTTCTTCTTTTTTTTCTTTTTGTAATGAAAACAATTGCTGTAATGTTTTTTATTACTTTGCAATTGTTTTCGCAAAACGTAAATTTTTGTTATAAAAAGTAGTACAAAAGTTGTGTTTGTTTGTTAAATAATTTCAACTTTTTTTTCAACAATTTTTATAAAAATATAGCAAGATGCAAGTAATTTTAATTTGTATAAAATGTATAGATACAATATACTTGAAATCATATATGTATATATTATTTTGAAAGTTTTGGTATATAATATTTATATATCAATTTATAAAAATATATTCTTAATATATCCAGGATATATTCATAAGTCAATATGTTGCAACTATATTCTTAGAATATTTCTATTTTTAAAATATATTTTTAAAATATTACAATTATATTAAGTATATATTTTACGTGTTGCTAGATTAAAATAATTGATGATTTTCTCAAAACTGCAAATACCGTTAATCTTGATAACTTAATTAAAGTCAACATAAGATAATTAAAAGAAGAAAACCAAAAGACCTTATTTATCATGACTTGATTTATTATAAAAATGATAACATTATAATAATGATAAAATGGAATAAAACTAAACTGTGAAGAAACACTTCTAGGATTCTACCTGAACTTGAAAAGATGCGAATAATGAACAGCCTATTACAAGTCAAATGTACATTAGAATAATGAATAATCAAAAGAATGAAAATAAAGGTACTTAAAATTCAAAATTGCACGTGTTTCAGAGTGTTGAAGGATCGAGACCGCACTGACTGGGAAGTTGGAGCTGGGATTGATAAAAACAAAAGGGAAGACAGTAGTAGTGGCTGTGGTACGTGTTATTAGCAATTAATTCGTATGCAAGGTGAGGAGCGTCGGGAGCGAGGCGGAGCGCGCACTGGTGCTCGTGTTCGTCTGTTTCGGACTCGAAGTTCAACGCGAGCCAACTAATACAAAATAATCGTCATAATCAATTGAAAGTCAAGTGAAAAAAGGAAGTGGTGAAAGGGTGTTGCGAGCGGCGTCGTCGACGGCATCGTAACGACCAACCGCAGCTACGACTACGACGCTCGCAAGACGACGAAAGCGGAAGAGCCGCAGAAGAAGAAGAAGACGAAAGACGGCGGTGTGAGGGGAAGGGGTCGCTAAGCCGCAGAGCGCGACGACCACCAAGCTGATCGTAAGCGGAGCACCGAGGGCTCGCGGCCCCCATGTTGTAAGCATTCGAGCACTGCCCTAGGCAGAACAGGGCGTCGTGGGAATGGAGTATGGCGGCGGTGGCGGAGGCGGCGGCGGCGCCGGAGGCCGCGGGGGTGTCCAACCTCCCCCCGCCAACACGAGGGGGAGCATCGCGGGCACAGACACCACGGACGCCGCGTGGCACAAACATGATCAAATGATCCTCATTGAGTCGTCTAGGCACAAACAGCAATGTAAGTCAAAAATATAACCATTTTGTACATACTTTTTATATGCAATCTTTATAATATATATATTTCATTATAAATCCTTAATAATTATAATAATATAACGAAGCAACTCTGCTTCATAATCACTCTTTGCAGATACGATGACTTCGGTCTTATGATCTACAGTTTACAGACTTTCAAGCAATTAGTTGCATTGATCAGTGATCTCACTGTTCAGGGTAATAATAAATAATTGAATCAAATGGTGTCAACGATACTTTATGGCGTTTAACTGTTTTGCTGTATTTATCATGCGAGGACAAATGGAAATATTTTGTATTGCGGATTTTGATTGTCGAAGGAATATGTAACCATTTATGTCATTAAGGTGATTCCTCAGTTGAGTTCTATGTTTCTTTCTTCCACTAATGAGTTCACTTTAGCTCTATCCTTTTTGCACTCATAAAGCTGAAGAATCACTTTAAGGTGGTTCTTGAGATCTGCTACATCGGAGTTAGTGTCTATTTATTTTTCAATTGTTTAATAATGAATTAAGAGTTATAATGTTTACTGTTTCATTCTTTAATTCTGGGAGAATTATATGATCGAAGAAAAATTTATTTACTTTAAAAAAAATTTGTAGAGTAAACTTTTGGCTTCGCAACTTCCCCCGTTTTGTTTACAAAATGAAGAGAACATAAAAAGCGGCGGAAGTTACGGAGCCAAAAGTTGACTATAACAATTTTTCTTCGATCATATAATTCTTCTAGAACTAGAGAATGAAACAGTAAATATTATAATTCTTAATTCATTATTAAACAATTAAAAATAAAAAAGACACCAACTCCGGTGTAGCAGATCTCAAGATTCACATTAAGGGGATTCTTCACGTGTATAAGAAGAAGAAGAATAGAGCTAATGAAGAGTCCATTAGAGGGAAAGAGAGGCAGCGAATTCGACTGAAGAATTATGTTAAGGTGATTGTATGTGTTAGGTTTGTTTACGAAATGGTTTCCCTAAATAAACAAATTGTATATTTTCGAAGCGAAATTGATTCAGATTATTTTACTTATGTCAATTGTACTGTTTACTGCCGTGTACTGTTTAATTCTTTACTTTTGGGAGAATATAATCGAAGAATAAAATAATGTTTAGAGTAAGCTTTTGGCTCTATAACTTGCCTCATTTTTTTTTATAAAATGAAGATAACAGAAAAAACGGGGAAAGATGCGCAGAAACTTTGCTTTAAACATTATTTTTTCTTACCCGTGCATCGAAAACACATCTTTTCTTCCCTCAAAATTGGGACGAAAGTGGCACCTTCTCTCCCGGGGGAGGTAATAGTATATTACGCAACAAGGGAGATGAGATCGGGAATTTGTTTTCTCGAGCGGAGTTTACAAGCCGAGCCGAAGGCGAGGTTTGTAACCGCAAGGGAAACGAATTTCCGATCATCTCCCATGTTGCGTACTATATTTTTCGTTACCACCTTTATCCCTCATTTTTTGGAAAGAAAATAAATGTCTATCCTCAGTTTAAATCCCTAGGGAGAAAAAAAACTTTACATTACGTCATTTAAGGAATGAAAATACTTTATTTTTATTTTGCACCCCTCGGGCGGAAGATTACTTTCCCTACCTTGGGAGAGAAAGTGTCACTTTCATCCCACTTTTTCGGGAAGAAAAGATCTTTTCGATACACTTGTCAGAAAAAATCTTCCACAACTAAGGAAAAATGACCCATTTGACTCGTCTAAAATCGGCAATTTTTCTCCCTAGTTGTGGAATATGCTATTTTCGTCGATCATAAAATTCTCCCAGAACTAAAGAATTAAACAATAAATGTTATAATTCTGAATTCATTATTAAACAATTTTTAAATTAAACAAAAAACAAATACGGAACAAAAATATGACAAAAAATTAAATATGAAGCGAAAATTTGAAATGCTAATCGACGAATGATTACTATTATACAAATGCAATACAATTGCAGCACTTTTGTTATTAACAAAATGTTATGCTTTATCACATTATATTGGATAAAAATAAAAACTAGACTTGAAAAAAGTGCCATCAAGTTATTTATTATACACGAAATACATTACAATTATGAATTGAAAATTTCATAACTTTTGCAAAACATTAATCAAACTTGGACTTTTGGCGGGAAGATAGCAGACGACACTATTGATCTCTAAAACAATTACAATTTCAGTATTTCGAGTACAGTTTAGTCCGCTTGAACAGTTTTGTCTAATTATTCCAGCGAAGGACAGTTCTTGTTTCCTAATATTGTCATTGAACAAGAAAAATATTGCGAAGCAAATTCAACAGTTACTTTAGCTTTGACGCTTTCGACAATGATTAATATAATTAAAACTTGTGATTCAAATTTGTCAAATTTACTGACTCTGATTTACGAAAGTATCATAAATATACTTGTATTCGAAGTAAATCAACAATTCTTATGGTTTTTATTCCGAGATTTCCTTTTATATTTTAAGTTTCCTTTTTTTAACATTTTTTAAAATACAATTTTATTTCAAACAAAAACAAAAAACACATTCTTTTAATTCAAAATTAAAACAATTTCTTAATCGTAATGATTCAACTGAATGGAATGTAAATCTGTAACAAAATAATTCACTGTCTGAGTATATGTATTTCTTAACAAAAGACGAAGGTTAGAAAAGTGCTTGGCATTTTGCTTGTAGAAAACTGATTTGTAGTTAATTTATGTGGCGATGGTCAGGCCAACCGATATAGACACGAGCGCTCGGTCCAAAGAGAATGGATTAAGCTAATTTGACGTCGACGGCAGCTTGAGTCGGTATTTCGGCATTATGAAAAATGGACAAACGTTTGAAAACGTTAGATCAAATTCAGCTGCCTGCGGACAATGCATGATGCTGCATGAAAAGATCCTGTTGATAAATAATCAACCCCCATACAGACTGCTTAATATTCTACAGCAGCGTCCTCTGGTATACTCAAACGTAGTTGATAGCTGTGTGGCCAATATTCTTGATCAAAACATTATTATATTTCACAGTGGAGTGTCTTGATCTCGAATTTTGTCTGTCCAAACACGACAAAGCACGGTGTTTTATTTTATATATTCATTGACAAAAGTTATTATTTGATTAATTTTGTATTTGATTAATCATTAAATAAGTTAAGTATTAAATTATATATTTGTATATATTATGTATATATTAAATATGTATGTATAATATATATTATATATATTAAATAATTATATATATAATTAAAAATAAAAATTAAATAATTAAATAACTAAATAATTTCTTCAACTTTTAATATATATATATATTCTTAATGTATATTTAATAAATTCTTAATATAATTTGAATATAGAAATATACTGCTAATATAGCTGCAACATATATTGACAATATTTGTACGATGGTAGATTTGGAGCCTTTCTGAAATATATTAAAAATATATTATGAATATATCATGAATATATTAAGAATATACTTTTATATAAAATATATCAAGAATATATTAATAATATATCCGCAATATATTGTATATGTTCATACTAATATATGGCTATTATATTGTTTTTATATGGGCACTATATGGTCAACATATATTGATAATATATGGACAATGTATATTTTGAACTACAAAAGATGTTATATTAATTTTTTTTATTAAAATTTACAATAACTTTTATTACACTTTAATTTACCGTGCATTCTATAATCAAAAGTTTATTTACGCTGCATTTAACTTACTGAATGTTGATTATGTAATTCATCTTTATTACTTAAGTCTTTGTTACTTAAAAAAATCTCGTCTCGATGGTAAATGAATCGACTTTGAATACTGGCGGGAAAATAAAAGGTGGGACATTTTAGCTGATTCTAATTAAATTATAATTGAAGCATTTTTCAAAAGGGACTTTGACATTTTAATTGAAAATGATATCGTTACAAATAAATATCAAAACAAACTTAATCTCAAAAGATCAGTTGTGTGCAATTTAAATTAAGATGTCAGTTATCTAAATGTCAAAGATCCCGCTGACTTTGATCAACACTCTTTAAAAAAAAAAAAAAAAAAAAAAAATACCTTGCTTTGTTGAAGTTCTTCAGACATTATAGCCATCTAATACTTCTCTAGTTAATATGCATGCATTATCTTGTCTTTTGCTTTACTATCTCATCTTGATGTAAATGTTTTTATTAAACAAAGAAAATAACCTTAATAAAAAGGATCATATATTGTCCATATATTGGTAATATATTATGAACATATTGACAATGTATTGCACTATATTGACCATATATATTTGCATATTTTTTATATATGGACCATATATTGGCAGTGTATCAGCACTTTACAAAAGTATTCCATATATGATTAATATATAATCCATATATGGTCAATAATATGGTCCATATATGATCGATATGTGGTCAATATATGGTCATTATATGGACCATAGGTTGTTAATATATGTTTTATATATAGAAAATATATGATCCTTTATACTAGGGAAAGAATTTTCGCTCTGATTGTATGCAAAAGTTTGACAAATCGATGATGAAATGATCTAAACAGAAACATTAATGAAACACAGTGTTTGTTATTTGAAAGCACTGCAAGAACTTGTTTCGAATGTTGATAGTTGTTTCAAAGATTGCTGTATTGTATCGAATTTAAGCAAGGGTCCAACCCTACAATATTGCACCTGTCGACAGATGGTGCGCTACGTTTTTACAAAAGCTAGAGAAGCAAAGAAATGATTACAAGCTATCAACTCAAAACCGGAAAAAGGCAATGAGTTGAAATTGATATGCTATTGTAGATTGGTTCTTTTCAACATTTCAGTTGAAATTAATAATTTATATAAATACTTGTTGCACAAAATTTTAACATTTATTTTTCATTTATTGATCATATGTTGACCATATATGGGCTATATATAAACTGTATATGGACCATATATGCACCATAT
>JABFPJ010003353.1:0-16363 GCA_022817425.1 Gryon sp. ZL-2020 | reverse complement strand
ATTTAACGGGGAAATCAAAGAAATGAAAAAAAAAAAAAAAAAAAAAAATGAAAAACAAAAATCAAAAGTTGGTCACGCGTGCGCAAAAGTTTGCGTGATTGTGCCGCATGATTTATTGTCGCGCACGATTGGGTGTGACGCCCGTGTGAGCGGCCGCGTGGGAGTTCCGATGAGCTGGAGCGTGATTGATCGACGACGATCTGGGTAATCGTAAAACAAACGAAATCGTGTGATTTTACGTTTATGTCAATTGTCATTGCGTTTACTTGTGATGATATTTTGACAAAACTTTTTGCGTAAATTAATCACGTGTTGTGTTATCAATCATTGTATAATTACTGGGTTCGGCTGATTAATTAAAAGTGATAATTATATTTATTAGTCAGCTGCGTGTTCTCATGCATACAAAAGTCCTCGATGGAGTAGTTTTATTTTGCTTTTTAACAGTAACCTTTAATTGATGGTTTTTTCGTTTTAAATGTAACTCGAATTGATTAAGAGATTATTTTATAATGATTTCGTTTTATATTAAGTTTATATATAATTTTACTAATTAATTATATAAAAATATCTTAGTCAAATATAAATATATTTACCCTTCACTATCTAGTAAGTTTTGTAATACTATATTGAGAATATCACTAGGATTAATTGTTATTAATAAATATACAATTATGATTAATTAATATTGATATAAGATCGTAAATCACATAATAAACACATTGTTTTCTTGTATGATCTTAAATGTGTTCCGTTTATGAATATGAATGAACATGTATTCTTATGCATAAACGAATATGAAATTTACGATTATAATAGACAATTTACGATAGTAATATGAATATTCAACAGTTTGTGCTATTGTTATTCATGTTCTAAGAACGAGTAAAAGATCATTTACTATTGTTACTCCTTGCTAACGATCTTTGACATGTATATGTCTTATTATTATCAGTCAAATCAAGATACTTTTTTTAACCATTATAATAAATAACTTCAAATATAATTAGACGTGAATACATTATTTTCAATTAAAATACTTTAATTTGTTAATTTTTATTCTAAAAAATTAAAAAATATATTAAGTAAAAAACATTATTCTTTAGCGAATTCAACTACTTGATATTTATATGTAAAATAATAATGCCTATTCGCTTGCTAACACTCATTTTAACAAACCAATTGTAAAAGTAGAAAAATTTGAAATTTATTATCGAACTTGTGAATTCTCACAAAGAATTATGCGCTCATTCATAACCATGCACGACAATTTTTCCATATTATAAACCAAAACGGCCAACGCTTTCCAGACGTCGAGAGCTTGGAGTGCCACTTTGTACTTTAATATCTTCCTCGTTTCTGTTCTTTTTCGCTTGTGCATGTTTATAGATGAGCGACCTACTTAAACATCCGGAAAACGAGACGTTGTCTCGTCGCTGATGAGAATAACGAAGAAAAATCCTTGCGCTCGACTTCGGAAATCCCGGCGAGCGCTTCAGTGCAAATTGTAATTGCAGATTGAGTGAGTCCCGGACTCGTCGCTTCATTTTCTTGTCGTTGATTTGCGAAATTGTAGGTCTCTGCTTCTGTCTGGGGCGCGATGCGCTATTGAAATATAACTTCAACATTGACGATTCGACGACAAATGAGACCTTTTACGGGCGCGAATTTTACAAAGTCTTCGATTCTTCCCCTCTGTGTTTGTACAGTAAGCAAAATTATATGGGGAATATCATGGCGCTTTGTTTTATTCAAGTCAAAGTGAATTGAATTCGATGAAAATTAGGCTGATCGAATTTGAATTTTTATTCGACGTAGCGCGTAACGAGGCATCTTTTTTGAATGGACACCATCCCTTTTGAACGAATCAACAGAACAAAAACTTTTTTTCCGTCCGTCTTTTTACGAAAGAAAATATTTGCATTTTGTGACGTGGATTTCTTTTGAATCTGATCCAAAGACAAGTACTTTTGAATATTAATACAGAAGTCTTGAATAAGAAATGAAAAGTTTATCAAAATCCACGTCAGAATTATGGAATTAATAAGAAGGAGATTGAGCAAATAAAACTATTCAATCACGAAATCATGTTTACTCAGTGGTATTGGTTCGTCAAATAAAGCTTGTCTAATTACAAAAGTAATTAACAGAACTTTTTCAGACGTAATTGTTCAAATAAAGTGAAGGTTGCTCTGTAATCCCTCTGTAACATGATAGTTCTACTAATCTTAAAATAATAGAAAAATGAGAAAGTTTTATCGCGACTACTCATCACCTTAGTTTCCAACGAAGAAACTTTTTCCTCGAGCTATCCGTTTTCGATTTCTTGCAATTTTGTGACGTGAATTTGAATTCAATTGTTTTTATAACGCTAAATCTTTAAAAAACGTTACTTTGATCATTTATTTCATTTATTTAAACGAACTTTTTAAACAGTTTTAATATAAAAATGATAATCGTTATTAAAAAATAATGGCAAAAATAAAAAATAGTAAAAACTATTAAATAGTGTTAAAAAATAAATTACTGCTCAACAATTTACTCATTTGAATAATTACAATTGGCCAGTGGCACTCTCATATTTCTTAATTATTTATTAAAAATGTATCTTTCACGACATTTTATTACAACTACAAGAAAAAGTGAATTTTTCATAGGTAAAGTTTTACTTTTTTCCAGAGTGCTGTTATTATGTGCAGCATTCACATCAAATTATAACATTATATAATTATTTTTTTAATTTGCGATTTCTACATTCCAATTAAAATTGCATTAACGATTGTAATTATGTATTGTAAATGAGACTATCATTTGTAATTTGAATACGAAAGTGAAATAAAACTTAAATGTCAATTAAATTTCACTGCTTAATTGAGACAAATTAACAAGGTTAAAAAAAACAGAATTGCAGTTAAATTAATTTTGTTTTCAATAACAAAAGATGAACTATATATGATCATCAAAATTCATAATAAATATCATATATAATTTTATTAATAACTATATATTACAGTATGGCAAAAATTACCATTACTAAACGGTTTAACTATATTTTATCGACAAAATTTACTATATGTGTTATACAAATATAAACGAGAAAAATGTAAAATATATAAAATTTATTATGTAATATTATAATTTCCTTCTCTTTTTCGTATTTTTATCTTTTTCATTGTATAGAAAACTTAAAAGAACATAATTGCATAATTAAAAGAAATATCACTAAGTATAATTAATAGTTTCATAAGTAATTAAACCCGAAACTTAAACAAAATCAAAAATTGTAATAAAATATAACTCGAAAACTTAATTACACAAATTTGCACAAGTTGAAGAAAATTACTTTATTATTTATTCGTAAAATTAAGACTTTTGGAACAAAAGTTAATTATTTTCAAACCCTCCGTCAAAATTGCTTGGTGAATATATGAAAATTATATAGCATTTCAACGACGGGAAATAAAAATTGCAGCGTTGTCTTCGTTCTACTTCTTAGATATTATGGTATAAAAAATTAATATTACAAAGCATTTTGTATTTTTATGCTATTGTCAGGTAAATATTTTCTTTTGTCACGAATATGTTCCGTTGCTCGTAAATAGTTGCGTCTTTTCGGAATTTATTTGCTTTTATAACGTATTGAACATAATAGTCTAAAATAATCATAATAGTAATGAATTTTAAGATTATGCAATTCTTGACGAAGAAATTATTTGTTCTTATTAATGCAATTCCATTCTAAATAAAATATTTATCAAGCTCTTAAGTCATGCAATAAGCTTGTTTATAGTAAAAATAGATTTAATTTTGATTGTTATTTATTTTGTTTTGCGAGATAAAATAAGGTGAATAGTAGGTGCATAGTATACATAGGTATACATACATATACAAACTGCAGTAAAAGTCAATACCCGCAAAAAATGAACTTCTTTAGTTGTTATAATATAATTATATTGTACAACAAAATATTCATTATAACTTTTACATTTAATCGAGTATATTGGCGGATGAGATAAAGTTTTGCGAAAAGGTTAATTAATATTTATAACCAGAAAACATATGTAATTAAAATTCATTCTTGAGTTTACTATTTAATACAAATTAAAAACATTGTAAACTTCGAAAATGTTTGTATAATGTTTCATTTTATACAGAGATAAATAAATTTAAACAATTCAGATCAAATACGTCTGAATTTTGAAACAATACGAATTCATTATTTTCGTACAACATATTTTGTTCATATACATCTGGATTCTATTTATATAGAAATTTACTTTATATTAAAGAAATACAAAACCGATAAGAAATAATTGTTGTTTGCATAAGATTAGAAGTAGTAGGAAAGGTTTCATTTGAATTCAGTCATGGTATAAATGAAAGGAATCTTATTAAAGGTTAACAGAGAGACAATATGTTTGTTTCTAAATGGATAAAAGGGGCAAAGCGAACTTGAATACCACTTTTTACAAGTCCTTTCTAATGAGAGCATCAATTTCAATTGATATTATCAGACTGAAATGTGACTGTCAAATTGCTTTGAGGACAATGTTGTTTGTATATTTACATGAACAATTACAAGTTTCGAGTTTCACTTGAATATTGTATATTCTCAAATCAAATTGATGTGAATTGACAATCAATTATTTATATACATTGACAAGTACTAGAAAAAAACTAGAAAATTATCCGTCAATAAAATGTCAATGTAATATTTTTAATTGTACGATAATCACTCAATTATATCTAATTTATATATAATATCTGTGAATATTTATTAAATTAATTAAAACAACAAATATATAATTATTTTAATCATAATAATATATATCTTTTGATAATAATAATTAACACTTTATATGACAGAATAATAATGTTAAATAATTATGAGTAGTTTTGTATCTACTTATATTTCACAATAGTGAATAACATTTGAAACATAGTTAATGAAAGTTTGTAAATTTCGGTGTCCACGCTTCGTTGTCCACACTTTCTACGTAACTTGTTATTATATGTTTATGAATTATTGGACACATATTTTGAATTACTAATACACAAACTCCAAAGTTTTGCTGAACATCAGTGGTAATATGAATGTTTCCTGTTTAACAACTGTTCGTTGACGGAACATTGTTATCAAAACAAATATTCAAATTTTTACATTTCATTCATCAATATGGAAACTTCAAATTACATACTTACATTGTATATATACATATTATAATATAAATATCATATGTCTATTTTTGCAAAGAAATTGTTTTATATTTCACTAACATTAATAATAAAATAACCGAATGAAATTATTAATAGAAAAACAAATTACGAATAATTTTGTTGAACATAAAAAATGACGGAAGTTGAACTGCAGATACTTAAACAGTCATCCATCTCAATTTGGCTATCAATTGCAGCTGCAAACACATTAGTGCCACAAACAATCGCAATTTAAATAACCATTCCAACTTGAATGTAATCAAAAAAGTTTAAGTTGATCAACTGTGAAAAGTCGATTCTTGGCCGGGTCATTTTGCCCCGGGAAGACAAGGCGAGGCAAAATTAAGCCGCGATTCGGCATCGATTAAGAAGCACAATAAAACAGAATACCGCGCTCGTTATCGTCGACGTTATGAATGCTCGATTGAGTTATTTCCGTTGTTATTAGCGAGCGCGCTACATAATACTATTAAGAGTTCTTAAAGTGTGAAAATTGACACACTGAAAGGGTCGTTAATTTATACGATGTCATAAATGATAAATAGCGCCCATCTCGCACAATGGCCTTAGGAATTTGCGTCAAATTTCCAAAATAACACGGCGATTGTTGCATATTCAACAGCCTGCAATTTGCACACGAAAAAAGCCCTATTTAAACAACTTTTATCGTGACTTTTTATTCCCCAACATCTCCCCTTGTTTTTTGTCATTCGTTATTCCCTTCTGCTGCTGCGACAGATCCTGCCTTTTAGTAAATTACACGTCCGTGTGAATGACTTCGACATCGAGCGTTGATACGGAGTCTGTTCGCTGTCGTATTAACACGCGAGACAGGCCATCCTTCTTGCCGAAAATATCACACGGCCTTTTTCCGCTATATATTCGTAAGGTCGATCCATCTGTAGCTAATCGGATTAAATAATTCTCGCGCATAACGATAATGTTATGCGCGAAGATTTGCAAGCGCGCGTGCTGCTGTTTGTCGGGCTTTTGTCAAGAGTTTGACGTTCCCGTTCGCAAATTTACAAAAAATCCCGTATAATTTCAAAACGCACAGTTAAGTTCGACGTATTTCTACTAACTACTGTCCGAGTTCACTTCATTATTCAACACTATTTCGTCGAATTATTTCAATTTTCGATGTTGAATGCAATAAATCCAGATAAAAACTTGCTTGTGATTTTTTTGTTGAGTTAATATTAAAACTGACCAGATAATTAGATGAAGCATAATTATGAAACGAGTTAATAAATAAATATTTTCAAAAGTATTTAAATAAGAATTGAATGCTTTTTTTCCATGTTGACATAACAAATAGTGGTTCTGAGTTAATTTTAAATTAAAAAAATTAAAAATAATTGTGGGTGTAATTATTGAAAAGTATGTAAATAATTTTACAAAATAAATGTTATTTCAGGAGCAAACAAACTGAAAAATCAATTTTGCAAGGTTTTAAATTGAAAAACTCGAGTGAAACTTGAAGTAAAGAAATTAAATTTTCTTGATATAAATTCGTTATTATTTACAGAATTCGATGTTAAGTGTTTTAAAATAGTATGCTGTGAGTCATATTTTATACAAATAATAAATAATTAGACAAATAACAGAAAGTTATAGAAGAAACAACTTTAAATAAGTTTTGTCAATTAAGTTCGTCTTAATGAAAACACAAAATAAAATATAGGAGTCGACTTGGTGAATTAGAAATTTTAATGTTACACGGGAGGCAATAAGCCAAAGATTACTTCCTGAATTAATCCCTACCGAAAACAAGGAACCTTTTTGCCGGAAGAAATTTCTCCCTTTTCCTTGAGCTCTAACCCTAGTAACTTAAATCATGACCACGCTCATTAGGTAATTGTTAAATAAACCTAAAATTAATTTCTAAATTTGCTACAGTTTTGTGATAACATTTTGTAATTTAAATATATATGAACGATGAAATGTATGTAAAACAAATTTGTTCATAAAAATAAAAACATAAAATATCAAAGCAAAGGAAATTTATAAAATTTTCTTTTCATTGAAGTTTATGATTGCATTGTTTTTAATTGAATGAATTTTATGTATTGATCAATTTATTGATTCGTATTAAAAATATGAATTTTATTATGATTTATTTTCAAATTTAATTAAAGCTGTTTATTATCTTCATCTTTTGAAGATGACTTTGATAAATATTCCCATATTTCATTATAATAAGATTAACAACATCATTCGCATATCAGAAAAAAATCAACATAGTAAGTTCATTCATTCAGTGTATATTACATGATTTATATGTAAATATCTTCTAGGTAATTTTCCAATATGTGGTTTATCTACTTCGAGCTTGGATTTTTATAAATCCCGTACTACAGATTTTTCAACGTGGGACAATGTTTTCATAAATATAAAATGAAAGAAAAACTTGAATATAATTAAAATATGTTTTAAAAAAAGTAAGATAAATATTTTTTTTTAATTTTGTCAGGCAACAGCAAAAGATAAACAACTAAAAAAAAATTTAAATAAAATGAATAAAATAGATGAACAAAATATTTCAAAATAAAAAATTAAAAACTTTTGCAATTTTTTTTAATGGTATTCATGTGTCTCTCGTAAAAATACACAAAAATTGTATAATATATATATAAAATGCAGACGCATTATTTTTATGAGTGACAGAATGCATTTTACAAAAATATTATAAAATATAAGATTTTTTCGACTACACAGTAAAATTACTCATTCATCAAAACAACATCGTTCCATAAAAAGCCAATTTTAAGTCACATTTTAAGTTTTTTTTATAAAATTGTGTAAATTACATTTGCAACTGAATTATATAATAGATTAGTTTTTTGTTCTAAGTATATTTATTGCATCTTTAATTAATCTTTTCTGAAAACATGAATTATTTCTATCAGGTATAACAATTTAGATGCATAAAGCTGTAAAATTGACAATGCTACATTCTATTATTTTATAATTCACCCATTTTTCACCCAAACGAGGCTTATTCACGTTACTTTTATTAACATTAAATTACTAGATAAAAGAAAGGCGATTAACATTTTTTCTATATTTTTTTATTCAGTCGGTGTCTGTTCGTCTCCAAGACTTGTCGTTTCTCGTTCGTTTTTGGATTAGAAGTAATGGCATTTTCACGTTCATTTTGTCAAACGTGAGTCGGACAAAAGACGTTTCGTAGCAAGGAGAAAATATAATTGCATTTGCAGTAGCTGCTGTGACATTCCTGTAGTATCGTCCCGTCGATCGGTAGTACGTGACCGTTTTTCGTTGCTATCGTTGGGAAAAAAAATTGCTGAAATCCATGTTCAACGATACCGTACGATTATATGCTTTATTACGAATATATTCGTAAATGTTACCAGCCATGAAACGAAGACATTTAAAGCAAACGCTCATATTCGCTAAGGGGTAAAAGAGAGCGGGGAAGTGATTGAGCTTTATTACAGCTATTGATCTTTGTGAAGTAATGCCGCAAAAATTGTACGCGCATTAGGGGCAAAATTGACGGCGCTTTTGAGGTTATGTTAATTATCTACACCGGACGTGTATGTAATATTTCGCATTGTTGACGACTACACACACAAAAGCCTACAACCTAATAATTATTACTGATGTCGAGTCAATAGTGTAAACATTGATCAATGGCGACACATTAGTTTTACCGAAACTGCAGTATTCAACCAACGTATCATCGCTCCCCCTAATGAAACTGTTCCCGTTAATGACATTGTCTCAAAAATACTAATTACATTTAATAACATAACGCATGGGATAATTAAATAAATATGAATTATATCATTTATGTAATTAGTTACACCATTTGCAGTTTACATTGTAATACTTTGATGTTCAACAAAGGGTCATTTTATGGTTGATTATAAATCGATCGTAGATTTTAATTTAATTAAATTAAAATGTATGGAAAAATGATAATCACTTATAATGACAGCTAAATTAAACGTTTTTAATTTGTAGTAACTTAAACAATTCAAAAAAAATTTCTGATTTTGTTCCATGAATTGCAATTTAATATTTAAGAATGTGTAATTAACACTCAAGGAATTTCAATTTATTCATCTTTGTCAATATTGATAACGTTGTATCTGAATGTATTATCCTCTTTATTTTATATTCGTTACTACTGTTCAATTATAACCCAGATTCGCAGTAGTTAGTTGGTTACAATAATATATTAATACAATTACTATATGATTTGTTGAATGAACATTAAAATTTGATGTGTATAAACAAAAATAAGTTTCAATTAACTAGTTATTGTTAATTTTTTTCAATTGTTTAAAGCTATCAACAAATAATTACTGAAACACACCCTAGTAAAATTTTGAACTTGGCTGAACCTGGGGCCTTCTTGGGCAAACCCTGTTCCAAGATTAGACCAACATTGGCTCTATGTGGGATTTTTGAGGGACTCACATTGGTTTGAAACGCTAACCTATACATTACCTACTTAGATATTCCTAGTATGGTCCTAACGAAGCCTTCCTGGTATGGGATATTTGATGAAATCTAACTTTGGTCTAATTAAGCCTCAGTAGGCGAACCTGGGTTTACTCAACATTTATATAAAATATTTGTTCAAAAATGTAATATATTTATATAAATAATTGTTCATTATAGAGAATCGAACCCAAGACCCGAACGTGAAACGCTCTGAGCTACGAAGACTTCTAATGCAATGTTTGGTAAACATCAACTTAAGTTTACTATAGTTTTATATATAAGAGACTAATATGGCTTGCCTATAAAACCCTATACATGGAATGTGTGGATAGGTTATTTATACCCTTATTGGACCTGAATATGGCCCTGGTTAGACCTTATATTGGCCCTACCTTCCAACCCACAACAATTGTACAACATTGGGCCTACATTGGCCCAGTCCAGGCTTACCCATAACTTTTTAACTGGGCAATCCTTTTTCAATTTCTACTAGGGTAGTTACATATAACTATGAAGATTTGTCCAATTAATTTATTATTTTGAAACATTGTAATTTGCACAAAATGTACTAAAGTTAGTAATTTAATATATATCAAAAGAAATTGGTGTCTCTTTTTATACGAAACACGAAATCACAGAATTACAGTCATGCTTCTTTCTCGCGGGAATAATTTATAATCGTTTCGATCACTCAAAAGAGTCACGTAACATTTATCAGAATCAAATTCGTAGGTATGACGTAAGCGTGTCTAGCAGCAACGCGGACGGCAAGGCTGCTGGTCATAACGCTGACAAATTAACGTAGCGCGGGTGAAGCGCTCTTGTCAGTTGGGCTCAAACAAGCGCGCCGAACTTCCAATACAAATTTATCTCAATATTCGTCGATTTTGTGCTCTCGCGAAACATCGTGCATAATTCAGTTTATCGTAGGATTAACTCTTATCACATTAATGCGCTTGTTTCTCGAAACTCCAAGTTCGACGCGATAAAAATAATAGTTATAATAAAATTTCCCCGGTCGCAAAGTGGAACGAAAGTTGCGTTGTGGCAGATAAGAACAAACGGTTCTTTCACTACCAGGAAAACGCGCTCGCGCGTGGAGTGAGAATGAAAGACGGACAGAGAAATGGAAAGAGAAAGAAACAACCGTCGCGTGCGAAATAAAGTTCGTCTTTTGATCGTCTAACCCTAGAAAGTCTCGGTTGTTAATGTCCCGCGAGCTTTTACATCGACGTAACTACAATGTAGTCTGCAACTTAAAACGGATGTGCATGTATTTTTCGTACAATTTACCTTCTTCCACTTTTCCCACTTTCTTCACGACTGAAAAATGGCTGGCTCAGCTGCTTTAATCCACGCACAGTGTAATTAGTGTATATGAAAATATATATGAAAAAAAAAAAAAAAAAGGTAGAAACTGCAACGGACTCTGCAATGTTGATGCAATTATGGCCAAAGCTAGGCGCTGCAATTAACATGACGAATTAGACGATGAAGAAGTAACGCGGAAAAATTGGACGCGCCATTAATCATTTCATCACAGCGCGTCTTGCGTGCCACTGCGCTCATTAAAATTCAATAATATCGACGACGAAAATTTGCCGAGAGAAAAACGTTTAATTATATATCGCTCGTATATACATTTTTACGCACCACGTAAACGTAATTATTCGAGTTGGTCCAGCGAATGATGACAAGTGTAGTATAATCGGGATTGTGCGAGCTCTATAAATGGCGCAACGATATGCGTCGAGCAAACTTGTATTTCATCTTATCAGTGATAAATTGATAGGTTTAATACGTTATAATTTAACATATCGAAAGTATGATTCAAGAGACAGAAAGAATAAAGAGGAAAGAGCAGAGAGAGAGAAAGAGAGATAGAGAGAGAGACCACTCGACTGAATCGCCACGCTCGAAGGCTGCGAGTTAATTGTCGTGTACAAATATTTGCGTTAATGCGCTGCGCATTATTATCGTGCCTGCGGCGCGGCAAAAAATGTCGATTGACGTTTTTCGTAGATAAATCGTCATACGGGCGGCGGATTTATTCATCGATCGGTATGCAGATTGAAATCGCCTGGTTGTAATTCAATTAAATTACATTGCGCTTCTTATTTCAACAAAGTCGTAATTGAACGCGCGACTTTTTTACACGCGGACAAATCTTTTCCCTCTTCTACCCAACATTCTTCTCATTAATCACTCCCCTAGAAATATGATAATACAATTTCTATCCCTTACACAAAAGCGGCCGTTCATTTATCTCAAATAATTCCCTTCTTAGCCGCGGGTTAACTTCAAATATGGAGAGAAAGGACGAAAAAAATGATAAAGAAATATTTATATATATATATATATATATATATATATATATATCTGTATATATATATATATTATGTGTGTATATATAAGTATTTCGAAGAAAGCCGTCGGAAAGGCATAATTACGAAAAGCGCCAAATAAAGGCCTGAGGAAAAGACGCGGGGATAAATAATCAAGCCGACGAAGAATCAACTAAGAAAAAAGGAATGAATTGTGCGCGACTTTAAAGTTGCGTTAAATAAAACAAAAATAAGAGTTTTATAATCACGTGGTTTATAGAAGATTTGTTCGCGTGATTGAAAATGACGTTTTGCGTGGACAAAAGAAACGAGCGAAACGAGTTTGGACATCAGGTAGTCAGTGGGCTGAAAACTCTGTTACAATAACCTATCCGGAGGGAGATAGACCGCGATCCGAGAGTCAATGTGAGGGCCCCATACCGAGCACGTGGCGCTCGTGTCAAAATTAATATCCGATGTCGTCGACTGCGACGCGTCGCCACAATTAATGACAACGCCATGCAAATATCGCCGATTGACGAATTTGAAAGGGGGTGTTGCTATTCGCCAGCTTATCGACGAATAAGTTATAGACGGCACGATTTCATGTTTAATTGTGTAACGGAGAGTTCGGTTGCCGAGGGACCAATGTATAGTACGGATATTTTATGGCATGCATATTGTATTTATGAAATTAAATCAATACTATTCTGATACAGATGACAATTTATTTGAATGAATGCATAGAGAAAACGATATCGTTCTCAGTTATGATTAATGTTTGCAATTTTAAACAATTTTTCAAATCATAATTGTTTGAATAGAAACCCAATATTTCAATGACATATTTTTATATTATGATAAGGTACTGAAATGAAATTAATGTACACGTATGTGAGAGATGAAATAATTTAGTATTAAAAGATGCTGTAAAGGACGTATAATCATTGTGTTATTTCAAAATGTGTTTTAACAGTAAAATGTTTCAGTCGCATTATACAATCAAAATTCAAGTATATCATGGATTATAATCTTCTTTGTACTTTTAATAGGAATGTCATTTTGATCTACTTTTTACACTAAACGTACATTTCGTCAGAATGGATTGTCATTGACATAAAACTTTTAAATTTAATTATATCTTTTGTAGTTTGAAAAAAAGTTAATCGTTCATCGGAATTTTAATTATCATGATTTCTATACTTTAGGTGATTGGACGATTTTGTATTTACATTTTTGAGCATATACATTAGAAATTAATTGAATTGGAAATAAGTTGACTTTCGTTGTTTTTATGATGACATAATTTCGAATTAATTATGTTAATGTTCATTCTTCAATATATATTAATCAAGGGTAGACAATTCATTTTTAAAACATTAAAAACATAATTTATGATAGTGCTTCTTTGTTTCTGAAAATAGAATTTAAATGAAAAAACAAAGTTTTAACAAATAAATCTATGTGGTAAACCGCATCACTGCTATTTTCCTGTTTATATTTATTTTGTACATAAAAATTCATCTAAAAATATTTCAGAGATAGTTTTGGTTAATTGTTGCTTTAACAATTTTTTAATAAAAAAAGTATGTGCAACATTTAAATAAAAAAACTTTGAAATTGATATTTTATTTGTTATAGGTACTTAAAGTATTCAATAAACTGTAGCAATGTAAATAAGTTATTTTCGAATCATACACCTTAAATTAATTGCTTTATACAAACATTTTCATTTTTCAAAATCATATAATAATCCTAAATATAATTTAGATTGTTGAAAAACCGACATATAAGTTCAAAAAATTCACTATATTAAAATGTTACTTATAAAAACTACATTTATTTTAAATATGAACTTCGCAAAGTAATATTATCGTAATCCTTCATACATCGTAAATATTAATTTAATTTTCAGAATTTATCGATTCGATAAACTCAACATTATTAACATTTGAATTAACATTGAAGGAAAAAAAAGCATATCATGTGTAATCTCTTATACGGCGTAAAACGTAGGGAGACCTCGGTTGTCACGATATCATCGATAACAATGATAATTAGGAAAGGGAGAAGAGAAAGGTTGAGGACACTGAGCGAGTAAAGCGCGATTTCGATTTGTGTGTGGCGCGGCCGTATTTTAATTGAGAGGGCCGAAAGACACGGGCTCCCACCGCGACGCTTTCTCGCGCGCTCCGTCGTAAGGGGACAGGACACAACAGGGGAGTTGAGAAGAGCGGACGGCAGGACGGAGCTCTTGTGCGTGTATGTCTCAGGGATGTGTGAGGGTGTCGGGTCGTAGACCACGAACCGAGCCGGTCCGTTCAGAGCCTCTAACCGGTCAAACAACTTTTTAACGAGCCGCGAGAGAGAAAAGCTGAGGGCCCTGAGCGCGCGCGCGCGCCGGTTTGAACTCATCCTCTCTTCTCGGCTCGAAAAGTACGCGACCAAGTAAAATTCGAAGGATCCGCCGACCGCCGACGGATCAGCAGCAGAAAAAAAAGATCCTTGCTTGTCTGCAATGAGATCCTTTTACGTCCGTTTTACCGCAAAACCTTCGAGTAGGCTCTTTTCCGCACAAGTTGCAATCCAGAAAACTAGACCCGACGCCCTTCGAACTTTCTCTTGATTATTTTTTCAGCAGAATAAATTCTAGTTGATGAGAATGAATACTTCAGCGCGTGCTATTGATACACTACTTAATAAGGGTCACTTTTGTTCGAGATCGAACGAGCAGTGCGCAACACTTTTTGCTCCGTCTGCGTTACGGATTCGCCGGAAATTGCGGCCAACGAGATAAATAATGCGAAAAGATGCAAATGTTTGTTTGCACTTTAATAATCCGATCGAATTTATTTGAGCCATTTTGTTACGCTGGAAAAGTTTTCATGATGAGATTTTTTGGAGGATGGTTATCAATATTTATCAGGATTATGGAAAAGGGTTCTTGTTGATTTTGATAAGATGTTGTTTTCATAGACGCTCTGGGCGGATTTTCGGTGACTTACTGACAGTTTGGATTTTAAGGTGGTAAAACATCGAGGCATAAACGTGCCGACGCTTCAAAAAATATCCAGAAAAAAAAAATCATTTTATACGACTACGTGTATAGCAACATTTAAAGGCCAATTGATAAAGGCCAAGTGTAATCAAAATGTGTCATGTGACTATAACGACGCACTTGCTAACTATATTTAATTTATTTGAGCAATTTTTTACTCTGTGTGACATACGTAATTCAAATTTTATTTATTTTCTCATTATCACTCGTTTTTGCAACTATATTTTCTGGAGCGTTTTGCACAAGATTTATTCAGCTATAAAGCGTTAAAAGTTAACACACGAACAATATAACTACGAGCGTTTTCTACAATTTTTCTTCATCAGCCAATTACTTTCTGATGATTAATTCGTTCGAATGTTTCATATAAAAAATAACAATTAGATGATAGTTATTTGAAATATATAATAAAGTATATTGAAAAAAGTATTTCGTGTTAATCAATGTAATTAGAAAACAAAAAGATCAGAAACAAGCATTGGTTATTGAACATGCGTCGTTAGCATACAGATATGCAATATTCAAATTAAAATAATTTTAACGCACCACAGATATAGTTTTCTTTTTATCATTTTAATAAAAGATAAATAATTTATTTAACTCATATCCAGCGTTGCTTATAAATATTGTTTTAATCAATAGTCTTTATTTTGTTGTATTGCTAATAACAAAAGTAACAAAAATAATTAATCGAAATCAATATCTTTTTTTTATCACTTTATCACAAAATAATATGAATATTAAATACTGAATACTGTTACTAAGATTACAATAATCAAGGTAAATGCAATAGTTATCGGAATGTACTAATGATTGGCAATTTCCAAAAATAAAATAGCATTTTAGACAATTGAAAAAGTGCTTTCAATATTTATTATAATATTGAATATTTATTATGTCTAATAAAAGCTTAAGAAATAAGAAAGAATTGAATTGCCTTTTTCAAATTATAATAATTTAACATTTAATTACTAATTAAAAAAAAACCTTTTGACAACAAATTTCCGATAATTGGGACTTAACCTTCCGATGACTTTATGCATTTACTTTATATTTGCATATTAATATTGACCTACAAAAACAAAAAATAATACATTCACCACGTAAATTTTGAATGTTAAATTTAACAATAAAAATATGATATAAAGCAAATTTTGAATAATACCATTTCTTATTTATCGCATCTTTCAAATTTATAATTATTTGCGATTTATGTTTTAGCATTTTATAACGAAAAATAGCGATATTTATTATGGTGATTCGTCATAATTGACGTGTGCAATAACAA
>JABFPJ010003352.1:0-16363 GCA_022817425.1 Gryon sp. ZL-2020 | reverse complement strand
TTTCGTAAAAATTCATCAAATTTGTGCAAATTTTACAAAAAATTCTTAAATTTTACTAAAAAACAGATACTGTCACACAATTACTCGTATTCTCAGTAATATTTACTAACCTATTTCTATGCGTGTATATTCTTACGTTCATTTCTCATGCTGCAAACTATATTTTACGTTACAAGGGAGCCCTGAATGAAGTTTACAAAAAACTAACCTGTGCTGTAAATTTCATTTACGGCACCGCGTGAAAAATGTATTATTTTTCTTTTACTTTTTTTGTACGAAATAATAAATTTGTTTAAAATGCCGCTTGCGCCCGATTGAAAAACGATTTTGTGCGGGAAGTGATTATTAGTCTGCAATTATAATAATAATAAATATAATAATCAAATAATATAATAATTTAATTAAAAATTAAAGGAAACACTTTATAATTACATCTTTTGTATAATAAAATTCTATATAAAATGTTAAAATTACTATTCTTTCGTACAAGAAATTGTAATTAAACGATATTAAATTTCCCTACAGTTTCGATTGTTCTATCGATTACTTGAACATTGTTCAATCTTAATAAATTCCCTTCTTCTTTCTTCCATTTTAATATTCCTTAAATAGCCCATAAAGCTACGTATGTAACCGATGTACATGTAACAAATATGATTCATAACGCGTACAAGTATGTACGATACATTTGATTATATATAGAACTATGAAAATTAATGAAAAAGTAATCCCGTATTTTAAGAAAACTTAGTGTTAAACGAAGTAATTTCGAATGCTTAACAAATTGTACAAGTTGACCCAGTTATCCTACTACCCGGAACCCTAAAATACTGTAGCAACCTCAACCGAAGGCCTTCTGAGTTTAAAGTAAAAAAGTGGCTTCAGTTGGCGCCTCAGTCGACGTTTTCCGATCGGTTGATACACGTTCGAGAACTCGTACGCGATCGGCCGATTTCGGGCATCTTCGGGCCCTTGGTGTAATGCATCCGCAGGTTCGTCAACTTTATGCCGGCCGCGTTTGGTGACGTCGCCAGGCCTGGAACACCGAGATTCCAGCGTGTCTACCTACAGACCAACTCGGCACGTCAAATAGTTCGACGTAACTTACGGCATCTACGTGACATTTAATTTGCTATTTTACATGACTGGAAAAGTCGCGGGAAAATCCAGTCAAGTGCGCGCGCAACAGCACGACGCAAACGCGACAATTTAAACGATATCAGTGACCTAACCTTCGCGAATGTAATTGGTGCGTCGGTTCGCTGCGCGCACGACCGACCACTCGACTTATACACAGTGCTCCGACAGTTTGCTGTGATTATTATTTTTTTTATCACGCCCGGTTTTATTTAAAGTGATTTTTTGAACGCTTTGTGTCCAACTGTAAGATCAGTTTTAATGTGATTATTGTGAAGTTTTTCGAAATTTTCCATCTTTCTTATGGCTTGATGTACATGATATCTCATATTTTTTAAATTTTATGAGTCTTCAGTTGACGGTGTGATAGTCATTTATCAACGAAGTACTTAAATGCGTATAATAAATGTAGTAAAATCAACAACAAAGAAGAATATTATACGTAAATAAATGAATGAACTTAGGTGTATAAAATAATAACTGTGTTATTACTATGAGAAGATAATTAACTGAAACAAAACAGCTGCAACTTGTAACTGTAATTTGGTATATTAAGTTTGACGTAAGGTGTAACAAACAACAGCGTACTCTAATGTGAGACGCTGATAAATTCTGAATCAAAAGTATACTTTGTTATCTTCTTATGCAACGAACTATTTCTAAGAGTTTATTTTATTTTATGTCATTTTTACGGCCCTTTTCGTGCTGGAATTTATGTGACAGTCTCATGAAGCTTTACAATCACGTAGTTATTCAGTTCAACTTGGATCAAATTTTTTTTTTATTTTTATGAATAAATAAGTCCTTTTGTCAAAAAATTACTTGTAATTGTTATTAATTAAACAAAAAAATTAATAAAAGATTATGCCTTTATTCTTATACTGATAGCAAAAGTGTTTAATATCTCCTTAAAATGTCAGATTTTATCTTGTTACTTGCTACAACTTGATTTGAAAATAAAATTAAAGAATACAATTTTTTATGTAATAATAAACATTATCATGGAAATATTACACTTTTTGAATGTGAACAAGTGAGACAACTGTGCCAAGAGAGAAACGCTATGGCGCAATGAGTTGGAGAAAGAGAGATAGATAGACAACCTGTTTGTGTTTAGATCGAACAGCCAAACGAGCCGAGAAGTTATGTATAAGTTCTGAGTGTATTAGTTGGTTAGCTTGAGTGGTCTAAATAATGCTCGAAAAATTTATTTCATGAGAAAATTGCAATATATTTTTTTACAATACACCATTTTTATCCAAAAGAAAAGAATGCAGAGCACAGTTCGTTGATCTAAACGTTACTATTTCATAATTTGTTTTTTTATTTTTTAGGTTACATATACTACTTAAATGCCACATAACAGATTTATGTTTTTATGAAAAAATATTTATTTACTTCATATTAAAAAAATCTAATTTAAAAAGTATTTTTTAAGCACGCAGTATCCCGTTTTTTGTACTTGTCAGCTTATCAAAAAAGGATTCGAATTTTTGTCCGTTGTCTCTTATTCATAAACCTGGACTCTTGACCTTGAATTAAATTTGGGCATGCAGTGAAAGCACAAATTCCTCTGTGACGCATTCCTAAGATGCACACGGATAATTTTAGAGCAGTAGCTTGAATACTTATAATATAAAAAACAAAAATAAAAAAGTATGTATATTAATTACTATTAATTAAAAGATGAGTTTGAAATTTAAATTAACAATCAATGTATCAATCATTAATTAAATAAAAAGATAAGTTAATTTTTATTATTAAATGTACTTCTAGTGTCTCATAGCCAATTAACTATTTCTATTAATTATCTAATTTGACTTTTATGTTTTCAAGAATGAATAAGAATTCTTTAAATTGGAACAATTAATCGCACTAATTACTTTATTAGCCGACGATCTCAATAAAAGCACTTTGTGTTATCGGACTTTTTCGCAATGCACAACTTGTTTTTTGGTTATTAAATTGATTAAAATTAATACAATTGGTTAAAAGAGTTCAAGTATCGAAGATTTATTGATGCGAGTCGATATAACGAGACCTGTCTCCTACAATGCATCAATTATAGGTTATTATGTGCACTTGTTCAAAATAATTTATATGGTTGAGAAATTCGTGGGGATATAACAATGAGTTAGATGGCCCCTGTGTTATGGTAGTTGAACCTAGATTCCCTCTCTCAGTGTCTACTGTTCATCTTTCTCTCTTTCTCTCCTTCTTTCTCTTTCTTAACTCGCATTAATCCACATTTTTTATTCAATTGTACGTGGCACCTATACACTTACTGTGAGAAAATCTCACAGGAAAGAAAATTTAATGCAAATCGGCAGTTCTTTATATTTTCTTCATTTTCAATACATATCAAATGCTTGGAAAATATGTAAATATGTATTACATATACAAAATATAACCAGTTATTTTCATATTATTATTATTCATATTCATATTATTAAACTATAATAGCCTAATTTATTAATTAATAAATCAGATTATTTTTAATAAATTTATCATGTACATAAGCCAAGAAGTTTAATCAAATATTTTAACAGTGAATTGGAAATTATTTTCAGTGATATTTGTGTATAACACAGTGAAGTGCAATTTCATTAACACAAAATATTTGGAGGTGTGCTATAAGTGATTAAAATTTGTACAAAATTCGAAAAATGCACATCATTTCAACTTAAGCGAATTGGATTACTGCCTTAAGCGTCTGAGAATTTACTTAGTCAAGCAACATGTCCACTCGAAGGAAGAAGAAAACCCAAGACGGGTTTCTTAAGAAAGTATCGAGCTTGTTTAATCTTGACACGGTGAGTCATGCGCTAAGACCATATCATTGAACTATAGACGATTCAACTTTTTCGTTTTGTTTCGTTCAACAGATGAATTTCATTTAAAAAGTTGATTCAGATTTGCACTTATTTAGAATACTATTGTGAAATATTTTTCAAACTTGTCACAACTGTATTCAAGTATATCTGTAGAGTCTTATTATTGTACGAATTGTTTATGAAATATAACAAAAACTATAAAAAGCATAAAATCAATGCAGCATATTATCGCTAATTGTATTGTACTAAATGATTAAACAAGTGAAGTATGCAAAAGTCAGCGGTAGATTTTATGTTCGTATTCAGTTACTGAGAAAAAGGCTGTAAAAAATAAGTGTCATTACAATATTTACGCTTCTTATGAAATTTTTTGCAATCCAGTATAAATTGATCGTTTTTTTAATCGAAGGCTGTTGCGCAATTATTTTTCCTGGTATAATTTATGTATTTTTAATTTCAAAACGTATTCGTTAATTCATTTTAGTTTAAACAGATTTTAAATATTCATACAGATATACAATATTTTTATATAAGACTGAAAATGCTCAAAATTGCTTTATTTTTTAAAATTTTATTATTGAATACAAATTTTTACATGGCAAATTACCAATGATAATTAATTTATAAAAAAATATAGAGTTTTGTTACATTAGATCTATATATCTGTGGCTTACCAAAAAAATCAGGTAAGTGTAAATGGAATGCCTATATACTTACCTGGTATTTCCTTTTAGCCGCAGATATATAACATACTTTTACTCTAAATATAATTGAAAAACTTTCCTTTTTGACGGAGAATTTTATTAATTATATATGTATATATGTACTTCAATAATCATATATTAGATAAGCTGTATCATAAGTTGATAGCTAAAGTAGAATACTTCCTTTCCTATCATTCAATTATTTAAATTTATATCTTTATCTTTGCATTTATCTCTGTAGTCTATTCAACAGGTACTTATATCTATCTTATAACACGGAGATTTCCAGAACGTAGCTTAATTTATTGCAGCAATGTTATCATTTTCAAGGTCTGGTTCTACAAATATTGGACAGCATGCGCTGTAACATCATCTTTTCATCAAACTATAAAACTGTAAAACAAATCTTTAAAATGCATTACTATAGAACTTTTAGTAAAATGATCCAAAAAATACGTTTAACAACTGTATCACGTGTAGGAATTATCTTTAGAATTACATATAATTTCTTTATACACATGGATGAGGTTTAAAATAGATTCATATGAAGGTAAGATGAGAAAAGAACAAATAAAAATTGAAAATTTTAACGGGAATCTGTGGTTAGACTGTAACACGGCCCTGACGGAACGAAGGCCATGCGGACGTTTAATTATTATTCTCATGCTGTGTTTACTCCGTTATGTAAGCATGACGTTCACGTGTATTGTACGCGACATACACTAGATCGGATTTGAAAAATAGAAGAAAAAAGTACAAAAAACATGACGCCTGTAATGTTACACCGATGTTACAAAATAATTCTATATGTACATCTAGACAAATCATTTGCACACTGTGTAACGAGGATGAAAATTGAGAATTTCAGCATCTGAATTGAGTTCATGGATTTCCAGTTATGATTTTTTTTCTAAATCAATGAAATATAGTTTATTGAATACATTCATTGAAAATTATTTTTACAAAATAAAATTTCTTGTAAAAATGTCGAAACATTGAATTTTTTATATGGATTTAAATTGTTTATATCATATCTAAAGAAATCCAACATATGACAGAAAAAGTATGATACAAAAAGTATTTTACAAAAAAAATAGTCGACAGACATGTCAAAGACAAATATACACAAACTATGTAATATAGAAAGAGCATATACTATGTAACTCAATTTGAGCTATGATTTACAACTACTTTTACTTGGAACGGGGACATGGGAAAATAAATGGTGGAATGAATTCTTTATTTTAACAAAAATTGGAAAAATATTCGTTTAACAAATTAAGCCAGTCAACTGTATAATAATAATCAAGGCAAAAAAAACACTGACAAATTCATTTACTGCCCAGTTAATATGTAATCAACAGAATAAATAAATTACGTATTTTATAATGCAATGAAATTTGTATTATCCAGATGGATTTCTCAGAAATGTAAATATTGTGTTACGTTTGAAATTAATCAGTGATTAAAACAATTGAATTATAAATCGTATTGAGCTTTTACATGTTACACATATCGATGGGTCAGAGTATTTGTTATATTTACTCGTAGCCAAATTATTTGATTCAAAATTAACAGTTTGTTTTTGACAATTATCACGAATTTGTTATTACGGTTTTATCGTAATTGAATAGGATATATTTTGCTGTTTTTTATGAAAAACTTACATATTTATGTCAGTTTTTGTTATCAATAATTCTCCATTTATATATTTAAAATTTATATCATTCACTGCATTAATGAATGATGCATTAAACTGTGGAAATCTTTCGAATGCTTTACAATGATTGCAAAGAAAGTACCATTGTAATTAGTATCTAAAAGTAGTAGCACTTAATACCTCTTAAAAGCAAAGTTTACTTTACTGTTCAGAATGACATGACATTTAGTAAATCTCTCCTATCTAACGCACTGAAGCGATAAATTTTCCAACCTTCCTCACTAAAAAGCATGAAAGACTATTTTTCGTGCACTATTCACAAAATAAATCGTGTGTAACATTAGCGGAATTGATTTTGTCCATATTGAATTAATTTTCCAATTTACCTTCACAATATACTATTTTTATTATCCATTACAAATTACATCGGAAACGTAGAATTCCAAATTGAATTTTCGTAATGCTTGAACAAAAAGTCCCACTACTTTGAGTATATTTTAACTTGATATTCTATACCAACAGTTTGGCATCAAAACTGCGGCTTCAAAGCAATATTCGTTGTGCAAAGCGCATTGTCGTAAAAAACGTGTGACAATGTGTGTGTAGTTGTAAAATCATGTAAGTACTCTCTGTGTCTTGCGCTCGATTCGCGTTTGAATTTGTGTGTCAGCCAAACTAGACAGACCAAACCAAACTCCATTGAGTAGAGTGTTTCACGGTAGGCTGACGGCACAGCGCATTTTACGTGAAACGATCGACGTAGCGTAGCGTCGTTTTGCATTTGCTTTCCCCCGAAGTCAAGTAGCTTCTGAGTCTTGGCGCGAAAGGGAAAAGCAAAAGTCGACATCCTACTCGACAAATTGATCCGGACGGATCGATGTCTACGTCGGGCTTGATATTGAAAACGGAAAACGGAAAACGCTCGACAGAATCTTCACTTCCATCTTCGCTACTATCTCGCTTTCTCTTCATTTTTTTTGGTGTATATATATATAGAAATACGCGGTTCAATTGAAATTTCTTTCGCATTCAATGGAAAATATATACAAAGCGACTGTAAAAAATTATGTGTGGTGAAAAAATCAAGTCGACGTAAAAATTTATGTTATCATATATGAAATATAAATGGAGTATGTTCCATTTTCACTTAGATATTGCGATCCTTTACAATGACATACGTCCTTTCAGTTAGGTTGGTTTTATAGAGATTTGGGTTTTTCGATTATGAGCTATGTCGGATCGAGATTTGGCGCTTGTGAATACACCGAATCCATTGAAAACTATTTGCAGAAACGGAGTCGGAATTTGAATATCTTTCGGTTTATTCCAATCGCCACGATTAAGCGTTTTAGATAAAAAATTTTATCGCGAATTTAGTACATTTTACAATAAAACTAAAAATATTATATCAATATTGTTTAAACGTAAATTGAAATAAATTTTTTATTATTGCAAGTAAAAAAGGTATATCATTTTCATGTTTAAGGAAAACAAAGCTTATTTTCTCCAAATTATTAATAATGAATATATATGCTTTCATCTTAAATGTAATTCATTTGAATTTGTCTCGAGCAGAGTAGTTTCATACTGTCGCTTTTCGCTCGTAATTAATGCATTCGATGAAATCATTTCACGAATCTCCATACATTTTCTTCTGAGAAACGCGTCGTTGTCGACAAGTTTTCCATTTAAGAATAACAAACGCTTCGTAGTCAGAATACCAACAGCTACATTTTCCTGAACCTTTTCCACTTGTTTCCTTGTAATTTTCTTGCAGTCTACCTTTACGGTATCGTTTTTCTTTACATTCCATCTTCATTCTGTCTACTATACTTTTCTCTTTTTTTTCCCTTTGTTTTCATTTTTTAACTAACAAGACTTCTATAACTTCACTTGTGTCTCAATTTCACACTTATTTCCAGTTCTTTAAGAGAAATTTTACGTCATCATATAAATGATCCAGATATACGTGACATACATTTCATATATATAATATATATAATTTTAAATCCATATAAATATTAAATATTTTTATGAATAAAAATACAAATACATTTTTATATAATACCGCTAAATATTTTATATAAATATTTATATGAACATGTCCTGTAAGGAAGTATAAGTTACAAAAGTCAGTTGTTACGGGCCGCATCCCAGAAAGTGATACACAATTTATAAGACGAGTAACTTCATTACATCATTGTCATTGTGCAAATAGCATAGATTATTTGACACAAGATTGTATTCTTACTCTTAGCATCGCTATCATTTTTATCAACGCAGAAACGTCACCATTTGATATCTTCGTAAATTGTTTTTCATCAAATATTTTAAAAGATAAATTTACGAATCCGTCTTAGAATACAAGAATTTATTCTGCAAACAAAATAGCAACATTCATAATGGTATATTTCAATAAATTTTAAAATAAAAAAGTATAAGAACTGTAATTGTGTATAAATTCAATGGATATTTTATGGTGGAGAAATAAATTTTTGATGTAATTTTTATACTCTTAAAATATGCGGAAATGTTAAATAAATATTAATATTATAATATTAGAAAAAAAATTTTTAATTATTATACTTTTATAAATAAAAGAGTTAGCGTATTCTTATTCGTAACAGTAACAATTTTAAACTTCACAACTGCTATATTAATATTACGACGCTGTAGAAAAGTTTAAAATACTGTCCGCGTACAACGGTTTTCTTTGTACAGATATTATGACTGAAAATTAAATGTTTCTTTTATAGAGACAGCATAACTTCTAAATTACTGAAGATATATAAAGTAACATGCAAAGTCCGTTAATTTTTCTTTTAGCTTTTTCTTAATTTTCCATTTTTACATTACATTACGTTAGAATTTCATGACATTATCTATAGTAATTTAACAGCACGCTATCCACTGTATATGCGCGTTGTTGTAATAGCGTAATTTCGTACCGTCCGTTGACTAATACAATCATCATGTTTGATTATGCAAAGCAGCTTGTGTTCGAGATACAATTTTATTTCAAACGTCAGATAGTCATATCAGGTGCTTAAACTATGCAAGACGAGTTTATGTTCTTAAATGTATTGTAAACAATAATTTACAATTGGTGGAGCTATTATCATCCTTGCTGTGACAAAATTTGGCTTTTGAATACTAATAAGAACAGGGTTGCCTTGTCAGTAAACCGCTATGGTTGTCGGTCCATTCCAGCAACTTCCGGTTGTCTCGTGGGGACGAACCCTAACGTATGGCTTAGAATCAGTGCTACCGACTGTATCGTTGCAATAGAGGTTAATGGGTTATTAAAGTAAACTCCCTACCATTGCTTATACGAAGAAAATTTACCGCATATCACAATGGATCCATTACAGAATTAATTACCTTGTCATTATTCCAACCAATTCTCGAGCGATTCAGAAAATAACTCACGTTTCGTTTAAATTATATTACATTTTAAAATTATATAAAACATATATAGTAATATATGTTTTAAAGCGTGTATATGAAATGTGTACATAAAAAATCTTGTTAAAAATGACATATTTAATAGTTAATTTGATATCAGTATACTGTATATCATGAAGAATCTTGAAACCTGGAAAAATAATTATAAGTTATATTACTCCAATTTTTGGTGTTGTAACATATACTTTTGACAGCATTCTCATGTGTCCAATTTACACAAAAAACGTACAATATATCATAAAGTGAGATTCTTTTCTGACACACGCTTTAAATTATATTGCAAAAATATAATATTGCCTCTAATATAAAAATTAGAGAGAAAGTATTTATTTATAGACTTATTATTTATAGACTATTAATTGCAATATTAATCTTTAATAGACATTTATGTAAATTTCAGCGTTTTAATACACAACATATATTAAATCAACGCTATTTTCAATTATTGAAAATGAAAACTATCTGAACATGGGAAGTGTCATTAAGCAGGAAATGTAATCAAGTTTAGACTTAAATAATTGAAATACGTTCAAGAAGGGTGATGTTGACACAGAGAGCGATTCAATGCACTCATAACAAACCCTCTTTAAACGAATTTTGCTGTTCATAATGTCATCGAATTCTAGTTCTCGTCGTGCTTAACCAGTTAAACTACTTCATATTAAAAATGTTACAATTGTTTATTTAACTCAATGTGCAGAACTGTAACAAAGTTTCTAAGACATTGATTATTATTATTGATATATATAAATATTTCAAATTTCTATTTCTAATATATATTTAATAACATATTATTTTTATTAAATTTAAATTTTCATAATATCTTTGCAATTAGTCATATTCGTTATCTACAAAAAATATTTAAAATGTAAAAAAACCGCAGAGGTTCTGACAATCTTTGCGTATATGAGAAGGCAACGGCAAACTATAGAAATATAAACGTACGAACAACTTAAACCATCATCTAGCATCCTTAGCCACTAAGCTAATATATTCAGGTATTAATTTAAAGATTAATTAGTTAAATTAAAATTAAAGTTAACCGTTACTGATAATATTCACAGAAAATGAATGTAATTCATCTGTTTTTATCAAATGTTTAAATTCAAATCTTACATTTAATGTCAATAACATTATTTACAACAGTTTTTGGAATTAAATAAACATTCTACATTAAATATTTACTCGAGTTGAAATTAAGTATCATTCTGACAAGAAAAAGTAAGATTTAAAGACGCATTTATTGAATTGTAAGTAAAAATGTAAAACAAAAATAGGAGGAATATTTGATAGAAGATAGCAATTTATATTTTGTGAAATATAATTAATAATCAAAACTTTCTATTCACTGCAAGTACTTTCCAAAATATTTAAAATATTTAACAAGATATAATAAATTTAATGTTTCATTGAATTATTTACTATGGAAATGTTAACATGAATAATTAGACTCAATTAAACATTAAACTTATCGTTGGTACTTTAAAATTGCATAGCTAAGCAAACATGTACAAATAGAATGCGCTTGACCACGATTTTCCTCAAATTAAACTTGGTAAATTATACTCGCAACGCCTGTTCGTTTTCATCTAAGAAGATAACTGAACGGTTGTCGACTATGGTAAACCAACTGACGTTCGACAAATGATGTAACATTTATATTTCTGCATCTGTTGAAAACTGTTTTGATGAACATTATTTTACTATCATTTACTCAATTAAACAATAATAAACAAAAAATAAATATAAAAGCATCGTCACCTACTACTTATCGCCTTACTTTTAACAATTAAGGGTATTTCATAATTAAGAATAGTAAATTTTATTTCAGTGGAACTATTTATATTTAGACAGTTTCATTTTACATTACTATTTTTTTTTTCAAAGCAATACTCATAAACTCGACAGTTCGCTTCAATCTTTCCATATCCGTAAATCAATTGCAAATTGTGAACTGAAATCTGTGCATTTATGGTTATAGTAGAACAATTTGTCCCGGACCTTTCACACTTATATTTCTGAGTTGGACCCCTGATAGTTTTGAACGGATCATCCTCACACCATATACCGATACTTGCTTTGCACCTGCGAACACGAGAGGGTGGAAACACGATTCCGAACAAGCGAGAGAAATGTAGAGTTATAGTTAGACATTTTTCAAATTCGCAGCTGGGATTTACCTACGTGCTTGCTTGCAAAGTAGCGCCCTCTGAACGTACGGAAAAGGGACGTCATATTTCACACGAAGCGAACCCTGAAATTGAGCAAACTTCTGAAATTTCGCTAAAACGAGATTTGATAGATTCGCTATAGTTTCCCTCTTATTAGTTCAACAAAGGAGACAAGCAGATTAGTTTATTATTCCACATGAAAATATGACCAATTATTTATCAAAATGAAATGATAAAATATATAGATTTTCTTCGAATTTATATTTAATTACGAGATTTTATTAAACTACTTTAAGTACAAAGTTACATACTAAATAAAATAAGCACCGCAAATCACGGCAGCCCATTGCTTTTCGCAGTGGATTATAATATAAATACTAATCTGCTGTTAATGTGTAAGTAACTTTTAATATATAATTACTTTCTACACAACAATTCATATTATGTGTTTGATTACCGTAAGCTACATTTTTAGTAAGATAAATATTACAAACATCATTTTCTTTTATGTCATATTACGTTGACTAAAAAGTGTGTATTTTAATACATGTTAATAATTGCTAAGTATTGTTATTGCACTCATGAGTAAACGCGTTAAATTATGCATCTGCTGTTACTGAGTAATAAATCCACAACATATCAAATGTAATTTATAAAATTACATTGCATTATTGGACTATATAGCAACTGCGACCTCGTAAAATACTTTGTAATTCGAAGAAACATTGGTATAAAATGCATATAAGTTTATTGAAGATGAAATGGATTAAATAATTTAAGGTACTGAAGTTTCATGAATAACCATCAGCGTATAGGATTTTGCTAGCTTGAATATAGCGTAACACATCCCGTGGGAAATTTTTGTTGCCATTTTAATTTTACATCGTAAACACGCGCTTATGCATTGAACATTTATTCCTCATCATTCCATTCTCGAGTCGAAATAACTAGTTTAAAGTGTATAATGTGTACACTTCAATGTTTAGGATAACGAGTTTAGTTTGGTACGTAAATCATTGACACTTTACCACAAATGCCACACAATGAAGCACTTTGTGTCATAACTCATAAGGTATCATTGAAATATTTTACATAGCATTCGACATTACTTTCATTTAAAAGTAAAATCACTTTAAAATGAATAATTTTGTACAATTATATTAGTTTTTCGTAATACTAAAAACGTGTTTACAAAAAAAATGCAAATTTTGTGTGTGTAATTTTTAATATTTTTTAAATTTCCCAAGGGAACTAGTCAAGCTTCGAAATTAACAGTTTATACAAATGAGTTAATCGATAGTTTTGATGAACATGATTTACTTTAAGATGGACACAATTTCCACGGTATTAAAATTCCCTTAACCATAAACCAATTGCGAATGACATAAAAATCCAATAAAATACTTAAACTTCTAATCTTTTAAGAGTTATCAGGTCTTATCTGCTGTATCAATACTTGTTCATTCATTATCGAAAGAATACTAAGTAGTTTTGACTTGACGTTCCGTTTAGCAGTTTGACTCTCCTCTGCTTGGTACAATTTACTTTTTCTTGAATCGTTCATTAGAAAACTCAAAGAGCCAAGTTTATTAGAACTATCATAACTAGATTTCTTCGGTGATACTTTATATGCATACACTTGCCTCATCTGGAAATCTATGAATACGTTCGTGCCTCCTGCAAATCGATATTCCATAAAAGTGTAAATGTAACCGAATCTAGATGACGGCATCTCTTAAGCGAGTACCTTTTTCGGCTCAGCATATTCCTCGTTTCGAAAAATGCGCGATAAAAATAAAACGCCGAGGAATGTTTTTGTATGAAAAACACGATTATTATATATCGGTCGGATAGAAAGTGGCAGAGCATAAAATACTCGATTTTATCGATAAAATGAATTTTCAAGCAATCAATTTCGTGATTGAATTCCCTTCTGAATATACATTAGTTTATTAAAAGTCTTGTAATTAATTTTCAATTTTTAAGGCGAAATTTCAGGTTGAGCTTATTTACAAAACGGCTGTCCCAATTATAAAAATTCTAAATACTTTTTTGTCATGAAATTCATTCAAACTTTTTTTGACATAAATACAATAGTCTGAATCAATTTCAAAAATGTGCAAGATTTGTTTATTTAGAGAAATCGTTATTGTAAAAAAACTTAACCTGAAGAATCACCTTAATGCAAAACATCACATTTCGTGGTAAAAGAAGCAAATTCTGGCATATGCATTTTTTTCTCTACACATCAAAAATATTTTTACGGTGCTGTTATTTTAAATTTTTGTCACTGCAAAGGTTCAGGCGATCCGTACAATTTAAGCAGCAGCAGCTTGCGCGGAAGTAGCGGTCGCACGTAGTTGGGCGCGGTTAATTGAATTTCATATTCCGTCGGGTGCGAATCAAGCTGACGTCTCGACTACGTCCTTCCGTGTAATTAATTGCAATTCATCTGACAAGAACTTAGCATGAAGTGGCTCGCACACGCTAACAATTCAGACTCATTTTATTTTTAACTTAAAAGTCATACTTTTTACTTATGTAATGCGAAAACGAAATGTAACAGAAAACTATCTGTATGAATTGCAAATAAATTTTTATTCTCAAATAAAAAAAAGTTAGACAAAACGAAATGTTTTTACACAATTTTTTATTATGTAAATGTAAAAATGTATGGTTTCTCGCTTATTTTGTAAAAAATATTGCATGCAAGCAACGCAGCATGCTGATGATTTCAAACAAGTGTGAGATTTTTTTCCAAGATGAAGCCGAAAGTTGAAAACTCACACGAGTTAGGAATCATCAATTTGAACCAACGCTATTCTCGTATTATTTTGTTCTTTTTTACTCTCATTTCTGCTCTAAATGTAGTGGAAGTTTTTTCAAAGTTCTTTCCTTTAGTAAGATTTTGGACGTTTTTTTTATTTTATGTTTTTTCAAATCGAATTTGCTGTTTGTGACACGAAAAAGCAAAGTTGAAGTTTACAAGAGTGAAACTCAGTTAAGCCCGATAAAGCACCTAGCATTCATGAAAAGAATACGGCTGGTCAAATATTGAAAATGCTTTGTTAAATGTTCAATTGAATCTTGCAAGTTTGTTATTCGAGAGTCGTACGTAGGTTTAACAAATACAAATTTTAAAGTGAAATAAGTTATTACATTCCTTGTAAAACTGATACATTCAAGATTTTTATTTGCTAACATAACTGTTAACTTCAATGTAATTTCAAATTTTTTATTTATTCTTCAATTCTTCTATAAATATTTACAATAATTTTTGCTTTAATATATATTCATAATAATGCTTTATTTTTACAGATTTATCTACCAACAATTATGATTCTAATCTCTATATGACAATGCGGATTATATGTAATAATAAAACCTGAAACTAATCCAAGAAAAAACATTATTAATTAATGAAAAAATTACGATCAGACAGAATTGTATCGACTTATTTTATCAAAAAAAATTATATTCGCTCTTTAATTTATCTGGTTAATAATTTGAATAAGAATCTGTATACAGAGTTCAAGATAAAATGGAAATTTTGTTTGTCGCAGACAATGCATAAACTAACTAAAATTTGTAAGGTAGCCTATAACTTATTTCCAACTCGTTCATACGTTCTAGAAGAAGCCGCCTCTTTGGGATCCTATGAATAAATAAATTCACTTTCCGCGTTACGTCTTATCCGTGCAACATTGCTGTGACAGGCAAAAACGTATCAGTCCGTCTTTTTAGCTGTAGAAATGACATCCCCGCGACTGCGGTCGTTCTTCTATACTCAAGATAAGAAGATTTTGAAAGTATCATAAGAAAGTTTTATATATATTTCGCTGAAAGCATCGTAGATTCAATGTATTTTTAACACTTAATTCAAAGTTCACGGATCAACTAATAAACCCGCGATCGAAAATCGCTTGTCATATGAAGTATAAAATAGGAAAACTTTAATTGAAAAACGAAAAAAATAGATCTAAATTACTTCAAACTTTGAAAACCAGATCAATTAAGCTATTCATTTTTATTACAATTTCTGTTTAATAAAATATTTAAAACAGCGTGAAAAAATAAATTTGGATGTGTATAACTTGTAGAAATAATATAATGATTTTTGAATCTAATGAGTAATGAGAGAGTGTTATAAAATTTTAGTTAATAATAACATTGTGGTTTCTTTTACACTGACAATCATACAACCTGAAAATGTACAATTTTCAATTGAATTATTACACTAAAAAAACTCATAGAATAAAATTTATTAGCATTCTAATAAAACTGGGATACTCGTGCTCAGATTTTAAATAATATAATTTATTTTATCTTTTTCATTAACATCTATACTAAATTTATTAGGCAAAATCATAAATTTAGTATAGATGTTAATGA
>JABFPJ010003351.1:0-16365 GCA_022817425.1 Gryon sp. ZL-2020 | reverse complement strand
CTAGTTTTTCCCATAAAATATAATAATTTTTTTCATGGATGTCGAGTTGTCCTCAGATTCATAAATGGTATAGTAATTTTTATTAGAAGTTACAATAATTTTTATTACACTTTTATTTAGCGTGTAACAGATAAAAGGTAATTTGAATGATTAACCGTGAAAAGAAATCTAATATTCGTTTGATGGCAAAGTCGATCATATGATTTTGGTTTTTTAGCTTCGTATTAGTGTGTGAAAATGATAAAACACCTAGGACTTTTGCGCGCGATGAATTTCACAAGAAAGTAAAAAAATAGAAAAAGGCGGAAACTCACGAGACCGATGTTCGCGTTTCTCGGTTAATTGGATTTAAAGGAAAAATTTAAATAGAAGGACTTTGAGGGCGTCGCGTGGATGGTTAAAGAATTTCATTATCCGCATTTGCATGAAAATTCAATAATTATTTTTTCAAAGCTAACTTTAGAATACATTATATATGTATTTGCAAAGCATAAAGTTTATGCTTGCATAATTTATCGAATCAAGTTTACTATTGTTAATGAGTACATCTTAACGAGCCAACGAATGCGCCAAGTAAATAGATAATACGAACATTTTCACACACACACACACACATATGTATATATATGTATATATATATATATACATATTTTGTGTAGATTTTCATATATAATACAATATGAGAAAAAGCACTCCAATAAACATTGTAATATCAAGTAATGGTGCAAATAATAAAGGGGTTATAATTGTTAAAATTTCATTTGGTTTGATAAATGACGCGAGATACAGTAATTTTATATGAATATTGTAATGTACAAAATTTGCAGAACTAAGCTACGTCGGAAGCATGATAAGTAATCTGCACATTGCTGAGAATTTCTCTCACTCAATATCTTTTTCTCCGTCTTTCTCACTTGATTTCTGTCTCATTCTTCTGCCTGTCTTTCTCTTTGCGCTCGTAATTTTCCGTAGTTGTCGTGAAAAATGTAACTCGTCTGCAATCTCCCTATCTCAATAGCAACCGACTTCCAACTAGTTTCAAAACTTTGCTTTTCCAAATCTAACGCTTAACCTTACGAATGACTTTTAGCCATGGTTATCCTCGTCTTAGTTTATCTTTATTGAGACCATAACAAATGCCTAATATAATCGAGGTAAATGTAAAAGTTATAAGGTAGCAGAAATAATGAAACAAAAATAAGGAAAATGTATTATTCAACATCTAGTGATACAACATACACTGAAATTCAATTTTCGGTAGATTTACTTTAATGGCTCTATTTATGTTGCACCAACCGATTCTAGCGACCGAGTTTTTAACGCAATTTAACAACTCATTTAATTTGCCTGTTGACAAACCAACACGCACAATTACGCAATTACAATTGTTTCGTTCAATGTTGTTCATTAATTGGAAGCAATCGTATATAATACTTTTTTCACTGTTAGAAAAATTGTAATTTTCATACCTAGTTTATATTTATATGTTTTAAGTATTTATGGAAACCCATACCATAAATGCAAAATTATACAAATCTATATGATAATTCAGAACTTGTTATGAATTTTACTTAATACAAATTAACAATAACAAGTTATACAATTTCATAGAAATATTTATTAAAATGTTTGTATGAACAACAGTTGTGAAGAAATGCTTACTCTTGTTTTGGAATTTTGATTAATTTTGTATTGGTGTGTCGTGTTTATTCTTCCGGCTTCATTTAAATTCAATTAAATAATTTAAAACATATTTTGTCTGTTTCAAGATCCCGTCTGTGACAACGTGGACCAAAACGGAGACTTGGTAAGTAAAAATTGCACGTAGACAAAATTGTCAGTTTGTTTTCCTACAGATTTTGAGGAAGGAACTTTAAAAGTTACTTTAAACGAGAAACTTTAGTAATGTAATAAATAAGTAGGAACATGAGAATATTATTGAATTTTAAAGTTTTATTCGAAATTTTATTGCAGACACTTATAAAAGAAATCTAATTTTGATAACAAATTTTCGAACATATTATATTATTTGCTATACAATTCTATATGTTTTTATTCAAATGTTCTACAAGCTTGACTAATTTCTTAATATGATTGTATATATTTTATACAGAAATATTATAATTGAAAGAAAGAGAAGCAATTGAAAAAATAGATTTGAATTTTAATCAAAGACAGTATGTTTGTGTTCTTTCTGTATTCATCGTAGCTTGTAAAAACTTTTGAGAACATTAATTGTATTTGATATAGATAGTTTTTATGTCGCCCATGATAATGTTTATGTGTTTACTGTTAATTGAATAATTTTTGGAACACAGTATATAACTGTTGATGCTTTGTTTATCATTGTGAAATAAATTTTCTTTCGCAATGAGAAAAGCATTTATATTTTAAGCTGAAACATTTTATAAGTCTACTCCGTTATAATATATTCTTGGATCAACCATTTTGTAAGTGCTATGATAAAATCGACGATAACACTCGGAACATAAAAGATCCGACAAGATCTTGAGTAAAAGAGAATATGAGGAGAACTAGACACCCTTAAATTCACGAATAAAGAGACGTTTCCACTTCACGAAGCACTCCCGCTACCTTTGAGAAAACACCAGGCCGCATTTGTCTTGTCGTTTTAATGTATAACTTATTTGTCAGATTTCGTATTAGAATCGCTCTCTTTTATAAAACATTATTCCTATCATATTTACGTTGTTTGCGTTCGCAAAATGTAGCCGACATGAATAATACATTATTAACTACTGAAATCTAGTTTTCATTTTAAAAGCATAAAGAAAGAAATCATGAAATCGATTTCTCCGACATAAGTAAAAGTCCATTTGATTTTACATTCGTTTGAGTTTCTTATATAGTTAAGGTATATATAAATGTAAAATCTAAGATCTAACTTTGATCCATTTTTCATGAGTAATAATATTGCATTAGATAATATATAACATTCGAATAATCTTATGTTATGTAAAAAAACTTGGGTTATTTTGTTTTATTTAAAATTACAAAGTTTTAATTGATGATAATAATAACGATTGTATTTTGTGGACTTTTATTTCTCTCGTGCGTGAAAATGAAGGATCGTTATTTACTGTGACAAATAAATCAGGAGGTATCGAATTTGGTGCCTCTGGCGTAAATCATATCGCCTCATCAAGTTGTAATTTTGAAACGGAGAAGCGTCGTTCAGTATTTTGTTAAACATAAATATTCATGAATGCGAATTTCAAATGAAATCGACAATTGTAATAATTAATTGAAAATTATATTCGTCGAGTGTTCATTTTAATTTGTAATTTTAAAATTCAATCTCTGTTTGATTACTTGTGACTTTTTCTTTTATTTTTTAATTTCATTTTCCTTTGTCGAGTAAATTTGCTTGAAATTGTAATTATCATTAATTTTTATATTTTGCGAACTGTTTAAATACAAGTTATTTTACTATACATAATATTATTTAATTAATTATTATTTATATGTCATTATGCCATAGACTTTAAAAAATGTTTATTTAATATAAAAGGGTTTTTATAAATATCTCAACAACACGAAAAATCTATTTAATATAAGAATCATTTCATTCATGATGAGTTTAAATCTTTTATTAAATGTACAAATATATAATACACAATATCAAGAGACACTACCGTGTATCTTGATAAACTTGGCTTAGTTTTTCGAAAGAACAGGTGTTCTATTGCAAAAATATCATATCTAAACCTATCCCGGTGTTAATATAACAAGGGAAAAGAAAACACTATATTATTATAATCATTATTACAGTTGATTATAGTGTAATAGTGAAACTAACTCAATTTATTTTTATTTATAAAAACTCATATTTATACATTGGTATACGCGATGCTAATTGGTTTACTGTAAAGCAATGAATACTACCACAAAGATACGCTTTAATCACTTTTTTCTATTCAAATAAATATGTATAAAAATATGATTCAAAAACATTTATAACAATTACTAAAGACATATTTGTAGTTTAAATTTTGTCAAACATATTTAACGTATTTGAAATCTAATTTGAATGCAACTTTCAGCCAAATTACAGTCAAGCTTGACACTTCCAGGCGAATGCGTGTACTAACTTTCCCGTCGTTAACTTTGGACTGTTATTGACAGTTGATTCAACAACTGTTCATAGACATAACTTATATAACTCATTTCATTAGATAACTAATAAAATCTGCAACCCGTTTTTATTTAAAACGAAACCTTCATAACACTTTATTATATGAAAATATTTATAAAATGTGATAAATTGTAAAACAAATAGATAAGAAAATATAATAAATAATTAGATAGGCTGTGTAAATGCAAAAAAGGAAACATCAACATTATTAATTACATGATATTTCAGAAATGTACAATATTGACTAAAATTCTAGTATATAAATAGAATTTATGTCAAGTAATTAATGTTTTCAACTAGAATAAAAGTCGAAAAGTAGACGTAAGAAATATCATTCCAAATTGAAATAAAATTATCACGGCGTGAAATACAATGAAAACCAAAAAAGAAAAAAAAAACGCAAAAAAGTAAACGAAAACGAGAGAAAGAAAATGAAGTAAAGCCTTGGGCTTTAATTAAAATAAATTAACATGAAACAACTTGTAAAATACAGCGATGAAATTTAAGACGTGAATATTCCTTGAAACGTCTTTTCCATTAGTTTTCATAAGCAGAACACTTCCGCGTGGACAATCATCGTTCGTGCAAAAAGTGAAATATTGCAAGAACACAGCGTAGAAAAGCCAAGAGAAATTGAATCCGCATCCATATAGTCAAGTATTAATAACGAGAATTTCTCGTGCCGGCAGTATACCGTTAATTAATAACGCTCATCTCTTGAAGTCGATATAATATTGGCAGTTGTGAAAGAGCTCAAATGAAATGAAATTAACAAGCGGAAGTCAGAAATAAGGACAATCCGAGGCCAAAGCAACATTCAACCTAAGCGCACACAATGCGTCGTCAATCATAATAAATAATTTTGTCAGTTGTTTAGATCCTCTTGCACAAAAAGGGGTCAAATCAGAGGAAACAGCAGAACTGATGAGAGAAGGATGGCTGATCACAAAACCAACTACTCACAACAATTTATTGCTTTTAAGACGGCTGCCGTGACGTACTTTTGTCTCTGTTTCAAATCACGCTAATCACAGGATGTGCCTCATTTAACGCTCAACAGACTAACGTCTGAAACGAGTAGCTGGTTACATTTTAGCCAATAGAGCTGATTCAATTATTCCATTATTCACGCGCAGCTTTACTACTCCTCATACCAATTGCGCACGTTTTGTCTGTCTCTCAACATTTTGCAATTTCTACGAATATGTTTGAGCATCATTTGAATTCATTTTCATACATTCATCGAATGCATGAGAGAGAGAGAGAGAGAGAGAGATAGCAAGGCAGGATAAGTTACTAATATTCGAGACTCGATAATTTCATGGAATTTGCCGTGTTGAATTATAGTTTAGTGTAGAGTTTTAGGTGGCATTAACTTCAAAGTTTGGTACATATTTGTTGACGATTTTCCAACACAAACTTCATTACGTACAATGGATTAATCAGTTCGATAAAATAAACTAAGCAAAATCCTAATCACGAGTACGTATTGATTACGGAGTCTAATGATTGTTTAACTGTTTAAGTTCGGCGTAGTAATATTACCAGCTCATTATAGACTGTTTGTCATAGAGAATTTGTGTGTTATTATTTGTTGTAAAAACAAATTATGCTTCAATTTGTATCAAACAGTTGAATGTGAACGCAATACGAATTTTACTAACAAAAGTTGTACATTATTAGAAGTTTAATTGATTCGAAACATTCATTTTGTTCAACATGCTTTTTTTTCATTCTCAAGTAGAAATTGAACCTGGCATGCCATATCAGAAACCTGTCCCCGGTTAGGTTTCAACCGGGCATCCTTTATCAATATTCTTTCCTGCATGGCCCTGGCTAGAGCCCTATCTCTTTTCAAATTTGACACTCATATAGTGCGTCACACTTGTCACGTATATGGATTTATGGTTAGGTCACACTTCCGCTTTGTAACAATTTCTCATTGGGTTTCATATATTCAAAATTATTTTTCTTGCAATATTAATTTACTTATCATTCACTCATACAAGAAATTTCTTAGTTCAAGGAAGATTCTTTGTTAATATTTTGTCAAAAAAGAAAATTTAAGAATTGAATGTCATAGTCCAATAAATATTTACGTTAATTAAAAAATGTTCAATAAGAATGTCAAATTCTTGATGTAAAACTTTCATTATTACTATTATGGTTTTAATTGTGAAAAGTGTGAAATTTAATTTCTATTTAAATTACATAAAATCATATAATCAAATCTGAATATTGTACCTTAATAATATGTCAAAATGAATGTTCTTTCATACTTTGTCTCATTCTTTTTTAAATTTTATTTTATATATATAAAATGTTATCGGTAAATATTTTACACGTGTCGTGTTTTCAAATAAAAGTCGAAAACATCTTCGAATCAACTAAAACCGCCAAACAGCTTTCCTTTCAATTCTTCTTCAATGCCTTTTGCATCGGTATGTTCAATACATGACATTATATTGTACTAAATTCTATGAAATGCATCTTTATTGTCCATCGAATAAGTCAGTCATAAGCAAATTTTTTGATGCAAAATATGACATAGATACGCGTCAGTGTCACATTTAATCTGTAAATTATATTTAAAACTTATCACGTATAGAACCGTATACTGATATTAAATAGTACATATACTTGAAAGCATGAGAAAATTATCGCAAGCACTTGAAAGCATCATTACCTAAGAGCAAAACAATGCCAGAAAGCTAGTGTCATTTTCACAGTTTACTTAGATTTCATCTAAACTCTCATTGTTTATTCCATCAAAACCACGAAACCAAGAATCACTTTTTATTTCTACTTTATGTTCTTCTGTATCACTAAATTTCGTATATATATATATCAAGAGACAGTATAATATCTATGGCCAAGTACAAAAAATACTGTATCTTTTGACGTTTTTATTTGCCCAGCAGTATCGTGCCTCTTTAGAAAAATGTACGACTAATGATTTTCAGCATTATTGCTGAAAAGTATCCTAAAAAATAAGCACAATTTGTTCTTCCCATTTTGTTGCAAAATAGTTATTTAAAAAATTGCCAATGCACTTTTAGTTGCCATATTGGATATGTTGTTGCAGGTTCATCGTTTATAGAATGAATGTTTTAATTGCTTAGGACAATACTTAATTTATTAATTATTAATATTTAATATATTTTATACCTTATGTAAAAATAGAATAAAACATATAAATATATACGTACGTGGGCATATATTTATACATATAAAAGCAAATATCCAGCACATATGTACGTCAAAATTCGTTCGTTTATCTGAAATGCAGACGACACATAAATAGACCGAGTAAATAGACCTTTTATATCTAAACTGTCAGTAACAAGCGTGCGATACAAGTGGAAGAAAAATTTACGCTCGAACGCCACCCTCAATAAATACAAAGTAATCGCATTGCATCACGACTGTATGAATCTACAAGCATATTTGTTGACGAAATTTCAATCTCTCATTACCATATATGATTAATCATTATTATAAAATGATGCCTAAATAATGTTAATACTCAAAATTAGACGAAAGAAATCAAATGTTGTACTATATTTGTCATAAAATTTGCTACATTTATCCCTCTCTTAAAAAACATTGCAATCGACATTTTTTAATTAATACTTTAAAAGTTATGCCACATAAATATACATTATACACATATTTATTTCGATTCCAAGAATGCAACTGTGTCATATAACGTTTTAATAATTATTGTATAAATGATATTATTAAATATTTCGTCTGTTTAGACTAGAAAAATACCCAAAACACATTACTCAGTTTAAATTAAACTTTAACATCATTAGTTGCACAAACGTAGACAGTGATGCTTGATTGAATAGATTACTTAATTTCCGTATAATTCATTAAATTTTTATTTTTAATTACATTTATTGTATATAATATATATGATTGATATTATACAAGTTCATAAAGTACATTTAGACATAGTATATAATGTATACAAAGTACACATACGCAAGATTTTCATCTGTTTATATAACAATTTTATGATATAATAATTTGAAATAATATATTTCAAATTATTATGTTTCATTATATTATGGAATCATTATTTATTGCATTGAAGTAACCTTAGGGCGATTTGTTTAAAGTCATCGTTAAATATTCAACTAATTTACGTTAAAACGTCATAGGAGGTTTTCTGACATTTTTTTCGGTGAACTTCGCAACTTATTGTCACAAACGAAATAAAAATGTGATATGTAATAATTAACGGCCTGTGATGCTCACAGACAGATCATGTTTACACATAAGTTAACTTAACGTATAATATCAAATATGTGATGTACTAAATGTAGCCACTTATAATATTGGCTTATGAAAATTGCAAGACATAACTGCGATATCATTAGTTCCTTACATTATTGAATAACTCAAACTCAAAGCATGATCATATTATCAGATATTATTTATATCATCAATATGACAGAGAAAAATGAATCTTAATATTCACTGTAAATACATTTCAAGTTAAAGCAGCGTGAATTTCTTAGAATGAAAACAGATTATTATAAGTGATATTGTCAAATCTTTTTTTTTTCATCTCATTTTTAATTTCAGGCGGAAAAAATTGTTTTACACTACGTTTATTTTATTTAACATTATAAGTAGTCGAAACGAAATAATTGGACAAATTAAAAGAGTACAGTGTTGTGATAAAAGTTTTAATGTAATACCAACCAGCGTATTTCTGAATCACAAAATACATAGAATTCTTACAAACGCAGTTTCTGACTTTCTGCCATAGTTTGCATTTCTGCGCCAGTATTACATGCAACGCTATATTTTTTATACAGCGCGAAACGTTTTTCTACATGAAAACGTTGAATTTAAAAGATATTAAATGCCTTTTCTTTGAGAAATAATACTAAAAATTGCAGTAAAATGAATTGTATTAAAGAAAAAGAAAAAGAGGTAAAAGGGTTATGTCCATTTAAAAAACTGTATGCTTTAAAAATGAAAAATTGTGTTCGAGACATGAGACTTATGCATTCTTCAATGCGTATTGCTCGACTTGAAATGTAGTGACTTGCTTGTGACACAATTGATTTCCATTCCTATCGTTTGTAGTAGAGTAGACAGCACGCTAGAGATATACCAGAGCTTTAGATCGTTTTCCGTAAGCTCACAAATTTTGTTCGTCCAATACGCCGAGACTATCCTTTAACTCTTTCACCACTAACTTAAACTTTTAACATCACTTTTCTTTTTGTTAACGCATAAAGAACTCGCTCTTTTACAAGTTTATCCTTTATAATCACTTAAATTGAAAAAATGACGCGAAACTTTAGTAAACTGTAAGTAGCTGTGTTATATATGATAGTTGCAAATACTTTTTTGTGTTAATAAGTCTAAAAATACCAAAATTTCAACTATCTAAATTATGATATTAATTTTTTGTTTTCAATTAAATTATGATTTTTATATGGATTTAATACAAAAATTATATATGGAATCAAGCATTCTTATTGTTATAAAATAATTAACTACAATATTAAAATTATCTAAGTAAAAATTTCATTTAGAATGAATCTTTGTATAAATTTTTAAATAATTGTATCAACTGTAAAGAACACCTTAACGAATCCTTTAAAGGTTTTAAACAGAGATATAACGAAAGGAATTGTATAGAATCATTATAGGATAGAGAGCTGCAAAGGCAAGCTAGAAACATTTACCGATACTTTCAAGGCTAACTGGACAGGACCTATGAAGTTTTACTTTATAGAACTTTTACCGATTTTCTAAAAACGCCCTTTATTCAAAAAGAGGTGAAGAGGAATGCAATACTTGTTTCATTTCATTTAACTAAAAAGATAGCAAAATTATTTTCTTGATTAAGCAAGACAAACTTTTTTTTTACAAAACTACCTAAATAAGACTTTCTACTCTTTCATTTCTGACCTTTCTCTTCCGTAAAGAAACGTATTCATATGAGACTTCTTCATACCATAGACAAACAAGGCAAAAAGAAAATAACAACAACAAATAAACAAAGCAATATTCATGTGTTCTACCGACATAAAGTGAAATAATAATCCATTTAATTAATGTAATTTTGAAATAAAGTTAAATCTGGAATGTAATCAGTATTATAAAATAATAAAGAAATATATTTACATACATATCAAATGAATATGGAATTAAAAGTAATAGACAATGACAATAATTATTATTATTTCTAGCAACAATATCTAACATAATGTAAGTAGGATAATTAATTATAATGAAAATTGTTGATAATAAAATATTTCTATCCTCGTTAACGAGAAAGTATTATCTCGGGAAATTACATTGTAATTTAAATAATTATTATAATTGCGCTCGAGTTTTAATTACTGATGAGTAATTTTGTCTTCATTGTTACTTGCGAACAATGAGTAAATAACGTTCGAAACATTATTTGTATCATCGACTAGTACTTGGTTGTTGCAACGGAGTCTTGCAATTTGCGGTAGAAATTGAACGTGACGAATATCAACTGTCATCTGTTCCTGTCAACATTCAGCGTAAAAATAGTTGAACACTAGTATTAACAATTAAGAATAACAGCAAAATCGATCTTTTTTTATGAAAGACATGTGGCAATTCAGTTTGATTCAAAAATAAAAGCACTGTTTCTTGATTGGCATCAACTTATAATAATATTAATTAATTAAACTATTAGATTTGATGTAAATGTTAAAAATACGTGTTAAATAATTTTATTTTTCTACCGCAAAAATTAGAAGAACATCTACTATTACTAACTTATATCTTTTTTCGTCTATCTCATCGTTAATGTCTGGAGATGGTGACAGTAGTGACTTTAGTCAAGATGAATGATATATTCACGACAGTGATAATACAGCGGGCTTTACAGAAGGAGGACATCAAGAATGTATTTGGGAAAGGATTATGGTCCATCTTAGTAGAGGAACATTAGGCAGTTACTAGAAAATGATTTATGAATAGTTGAAAAAACATTGAAATTTTTCGTAAATGCATTAATCGAGCATTAATGATGACAATAAGCGGAAAAATACAAAATCTCACTTTAAGGACACCTTAATTAGAAAACAAATGTAAAATTAATGAAATCTCGGAATCATTAAATTAATAGATCTTAATTGTTTACCAACAATTGCAAAATTCAAGTTATAAAATGCAGTCACTATAATTTTATCATAATCATAATTCAATTGAAATCATTATAAATAACTATTAACTATAATAATATTAATATTAACTATACATTTTAATAAAAAACTAAATAATACTTAAATGTAGTAACGCAATAAATTATCGTAATAATTACGACTATTTTAAATTACTGAAATGAAAATCGCAGTTCGACCTAAATTACAATGAATATATCCACAGCATCAAAGTAATTTAGTTTCTTCATTAAAACTTAAATATTTGGCTATTTTAACTAACCCGCGTATAAAAATCAGTCTAGATAGAGTCTGGCAAATAGCATTCAGACTTCGTCCATATTATATACAGACTGTTTTTCCACTAGGCAAGTACTCACAAACTTTTATCGTTACCAACATTAAAATACTACTCACTCAAATTACAGAATAACTTTAAAAATGTACTTTAGTTATATTTCATGTTCCCGTACGAATAATTAATATGAAAAATTACAATAAAATTCACAAGATGAACGGCGAATTTTATATCATATTTTTGTATTCAATTTACTTTACCCTATTGAACGTTTAATCACCTTTATTTATTTTCTACTTCCCATTTTATCCGATATTTTTAATTAACTTTTGAAATAAATTAATTCGATTTGTATTTCATAGCCAAGAATAAAAAATCTATTTATTCTAATATCTTATAACTTACAATTCAATTGCTGTAAATTTCTCTCAAGTTATTGACGATTAATTAATCTTCAACTTCATTATAGGTGCCTTACATAAACTATGAGAAAGATGAGCATTAAGTTCAGGGAAATTTAGTTGCTTTTATGATCGAATAAACAAATATATATAAACTGTACTTTTATAGTTGTACTTTTATAGTTGAATTTCTTAATTAAAATGAAAAATCTTATTAAAATTACTTCAAAGATTTAAGTGTATATATCTGTGCGGCGGAAAGGAAAAACGAGTTAAGTGTATATGCAATTTCTATACACATAACTTGTTTTTCCTTTCCACCACAGATATGTAGTAATGCTTGAAAAATTATCACGTAATTTGTAACGTGGTATTTATTTTATATAGCCGGGCCCACACGGCTCTTCACAATTACGCTATAATTTTGTTAATAATTTCGATATTCACTATTTGTTTCCAAAATTATTAATGAAATTACGGGCTTCATAAACAAAACATATAAGACAACACAATTTTACTGGGCGCCAGACTCGGAAGGAGTCAAGAATAACTTCATAAATAATATTTAAATCGAATAGGCTAGTCTTAACGGACAGAACATCAACAATTATCGCGTTCGTCGTGGGGTGCGTTAAACGACACAAAGAAACAAAGAAAAATAAACACAATTTAAAGTATAAAATAAAGAGCGTTATTATTCAAAATTTTGATATCTACAAAATAAAAGAAAGAAGTACGTAACCGGCACGGAAGGTGCCTATTTTAATCAATTAATGACCAGATGATTACATTTAAGGTACTGAAGGTACCGGTAACTCGAAAGAAAAATCAACTTCATATATCTTACAATTTTAGAATGGATTACAATTGTGCGCTCATTTTACCGAATAGCAGAATGATAAAACTCAAAAGGAACCTGATTGTTGAACTTAGTCCTATTGAACCCGATCGAACCCTGAAGGCACTCTGACACCGAATTTTACATATCAAATACAACAAAATCATTTTAACTTTAAATTACTTTTCACTTTTCAATTTCTATAAAACCTTATTTTCCTAATTAAAACGTAAGTCTTGATTACTAATTAGCACACACGGAAGAAAAAGCGCCAAATCTTCCGCGGGGGGTTTTTTATACCCTCCGGATTCCTCCCCTCCGCTACTCATTTTCCTTCGCGCAGGCTCGTGGGGTCCGAGACCTCGTACAGCGGGTGTGCCCACCAATGCATCAGGCCAATCATCGGTACTGTAGGGGCCTGTTTATTTATGTCGTCCCATAGCCGTAACGAGTGGAGATATAATTCTCATGAAAATAAGAAGAGATTAATTAATAATAGGTTCTTTAACGCGAAACCTTCAAAGTTTGAGATGGGTCCTTTGTGGAACTCGAGTTCTCCGCCAATCAGTCCTGTTATTTTAAATAATTTTGTAAGACATTTTTGTTTTGATTTTTCATTCATTATCAGTATTTATCTCATAACAATATCGCTTTTTATTTCCCATTTAATAAAAAATTAAATACCCAAAAAGGGCATCTCCTTCCGTGTTTTTATTTAAGTCAAAGTAACCACGTTACAAATTATATACCACCTATTTATCTGTATTCAATTTATGGTAAAATCCGATAAGTAACCGATATGATAAAGACCGAGTAAGTTCATTTTCACTTACTTGGTTTTTCCTCCAAGTCACAGATATAGTAGTTATAGTAATTATATCATGATTTTATGTCAATATATATCACATAGTTATATATTATTACATCTTATTCTATTTTTAATGACTTTTTTAAACAAGAAAATTTTTAAATTAATCATTTAATTTGTCAAAATTAATTTAAGAGTAATAATTTTTTAATTGGAAGTGTATGAATTAATTAAAGCATATTTATTGTTCGAATGTACGTAAGCGTAAAATTATCAGAAGCTTGTGTATTTGCATAAACATAAATAAAAAAATAAAAGAAATAGTACAAAAAGAATCTACATGCGCGTAAATAATTACATCTTCATATTCTCTCTGTATTTTTATGCGTCAGAACTTTTTCACGATCTACAATTATGTTATTTACAATCATATAGTTCATTATAGTTACTTTTTCTTCGCCTTTGTGCTCCTTTCATATAGTGAAAATAAAAAAATAAAAAAAATAAAACATACAACTTCCATCGGCTTAGCAGCCGCAATGGTCACATGGCTTGTCAGCATTTCTTTTTCGCTATCATCAAGTGTGTACTAACTTTGTTATTTAGGAAAAAAAAAGAGCGTAAGCGGTTTTATGCAACTGACTAAAAACACAGTTCATGTAACCTCATGCCGCTTCATTGCAAAAATTGATGTTAAAAGCTTTTGAAATTAAAACATTTTTGGGAATTTACAATCAAAAAAGATAAAAATAAAAAACAAAAATATCTCAAAATTAAAAAGGGTAATTCAAAATAATGTATTAAAAGGAAAATATATGCCATTATGATTTTTGAATATATTGAAAGCAAGAAAGTAATCAAATGTTGTATTTCATATTTGCTTGATATATTATGAAACTGAAATACTGTTTACTTTAATGCTGTTAAAATTACGAGATTATTGATAAATTGTTCGGCAACAGTCACGACTCACACTGGATGCATGATGATGCAAATTTTAAGTAAAATATATGTTAGATTGATTAACGTATTTTAGTATGTTGGTTGATTTCATTATTTATGTACTTCGCATTTATAATAGCATATTCATATTCAAATATTGTTGTTTGAATTTCATACGATAGTAGGTAAATTCACTTTTTAACGACAAAATTGAAGCATGACGTTGAAACTGGCATGATGTTTCACGTTTTCGTGTATGTTGAGTTCATCAATACCAGTTCAGTGCAATCTGCATTCTAAATTTACATTAGGACCTATCTCTCGAGATCATCCAATAAGAGCGTGAAACCGCAATTTGGAATTTCTAATAATCGTGGAAATTTCTGGAATTTCGTTTAGTAAATTAGACAATTACTGTTACTATGCTACGAAACATGTAAAGACGGAATGTCCATGCCCACACGAAATGTGATGTTGTGTGGACAAATTTAGCACCATGCCAATAATTAGTCGCATATGTACCTATTGAGACTAACAAATAGAACTGAGTATTAAATTGAACATGTGACAAACTAATTTCAAAATTGTTTGTCAATAAATAGAAACATCATAACCTAGTTATGTATTATATATTTTAATGTAAAATATTGATTAATATTCGTTTTACATACAAATCCAGAAACACATATATGTAAGATAACTCAATTTTTGTTTTCATTTGTCGAAGTATTATTTTCTTATCTTATGTTTATATTATCAATTAAAATTTAATGTAAAAATGCTTACATGCGATTTCAATATTCTCAATATTAAACAAAATAAATACACCAATTATATGATATGAACAATTGACTTCTTTAACATCAAATTCCGACAGAGTTTCAAGTGTGCAATGCAAAAACCTAAAAAGAAGTGAACCGCTAAAAGTAAATTTCATTAAATTGTATAAAAGACATGTGAAAAGTAAAAAAATAAATTTATAATTCTGTTTGATCAATTTGTATTACTACATACATACTTATATATATATATATATTTCCAAAATAATTATAATAAATAAAATAAAGCTTTTCAGTTATCCATATTTGAGTGACGAAGAATTATATATTAGAATTATAATCAATATTCAATTCCATGGTAAAATGTATATTTTATGTTCGTAAAATTTAGTTTTACATTACGAACACATACGAGAGTGAAAAAGGAATATTCAATTCATTACCTAACATTAAGTAGTTATGATTTGAGTTCGAAATTACTTGGTACATTCATTCTAAAATTTACCTTTAAATGAATTTCAACCGCATCAAACGATAAATCGTAAAATATCATACTACCATGCTTAACATAATATATGAATAACGGAATTTGAATTTCTACGCATTTCTCGTTTTATTTCAACCGAAAGAACTATTTGATATTATTTAAACGTTATTGTGCAAATATTTTGATTTCGTATTCTTCGTATTCAATATACTGTATGGCTTATTTTAAAAGACTTTACTATGCCATTTAAAATTTTTATTACTCAACTTTGCGAAACATTCTTCATATATATATGATTATAGTTATAGATTAAAGTGCTTTATCACCAGAGATGTAGCATAACATTTATCAATTAGAAATACTCTTATCCATTGTGGTCTATTATTAAATGAGAAGTTTGCAAATAGTCAATATGTAACAATCTAATTTTGCATCGAGCATACTGGTAACTTTGTTTAAAATCATGTAGTTTATATTGAAGTTC
>JABFPJ010003350.1:0-16366 GCA_022817425.1 Gryon sp. ZL-2020 | reverse complement strand
TTTGATATGGTTGAATTAACCAATTGAAAAAGTTGTCCATATTTTAACCTCTGAAAATAGTAATCTTTACTGTATTTTTGTTTGTACGTATCATTTGTTTAACTCTGTGTGAAATAATTGAAGGAAAATTAATTATCTTACACAAAAACGTAGATTGTAAAAATAAAATTACACTTACAGTATTCATTCCCATAGCATAAAATGGAACCATTGCGTGAGCAGCATCTCCAATAAGTAAAACTTTACTTCCTACATGATATGGCTTACACTATTTTCAAATTATGTTATTGAAAATATTTTGTTTTAAAAAATAAATTTATTTTACAATAAAGAAATAATAATATAAAATACAAATAATTACCTTGATGGATATTAAAGTTTTTGGTTTGATTTCAAAACAATTTTTTATCAACTGTTCTTTATCAATCATATCAATAGCATCAGGAAATTGTTCCTTACAAAATTCTAGCAATTCTTTCGGTGTTTTACATTTATCAAAAGTTTCAAATGGCGCAAAAATGTTTCCTGTGAAGCTACCGTCATCATTTGGTAATGCAATCATCATAAAGTTCCCACGTGGCCATATATGTAAATGATTATCACTCATCACATACTGCAAACAGATAACAGTGGTAATATTCATATAACGATTACAATTTGAAAGGTAAATATTTGTGCTTAAATTAGAGTATTAAAAAATTTAAATGATGACTTTCATTAATATTCTCATAATATAAACAGCAATTTGTATTTGAATTTCTTGGATTATTTTCTGTGTCTTTTTTCTGGCTCTTCGTTTCCTAAGAAATTTTTTAAGTTAGTTATTAATTTTCGTTTTTTAAATATCTAAAAATGGACTCTTTTTCAATGTTTGATATTGGATATTTAAAATGTTAGAACTCTATAAAAAAAAGAAACATTTTATTTTCGTTTAGGGGCGATGTTGAACATTGCAGAAGTGGAGTCAAAAAACGAGGAAAACTGTTTAATTATTTGCATTCTGTAAGTTTTATATTACTGTCGATAATAAAAATCAACAGTCGGTCAAATTAAAAATCCACAAGAATTACCAACTTGTGCATTAAGATCTAGAAGAAAGTTGAATATATGAAAATGGGAGGAAAAAAGGTGCACTAACTAAGAAAAGCGAATAAACGAAGAATAAACTGTAAAATGAACTTGGAAAAAGTCGATCGGTTAAAGGAGGTTAAAGCTAATTTCGAGCCAGTCGACACACCGGAACATTACAACAGTAGACTATGGCAACGACGTATCAATTTCAATTCGATATTTTTAACTTCACTGTCGTAGATTGCGGACTTCAACCACAAACATAGAAATTGTCATCGCAATATCACAAGATATATCATCAGGATATTGTAATAATCAGCGTGAAAACAATAACTTTTCATGGGCAATATTCCAAAACAGGTGGCGTACGATTTTAGACAATGGAGATTTATTTGCGAAACGGGCCACACGTCTGTTTCATTTTATTAGACTCTAGTCAACAACTTGTATAACTGGATGCTTAATGTATGCATTTAAACTGTATTATATATAGTCTATATATACTTATATATAAATTTATATATTAAAATAGATTGTACTAACTTAAAGTATATATCATAATTTTTTGAAAAATTTAAAATTGTATAATATTTAAACATACGTGCAAAATAAAAACGTAATAATAGTTACCAGAAGATATGATAATGCGATGATATATTTTCAAGCATAAATAATTTTACTATACTTTTATTCCACCAAAAATAACTTGTAAAAATACTCTGTTTAATTAAATCTCCCTCCCGACTTAAAGAAGAAAAAGTTACACAAAAAATAATCGCATCATATCGGCGAGATATATTAACATACAAAAAAATAAATAATTTTTATTGTATAATTTTATTACATTCGATATTCTCATTAGTTTTCTTAATTTTGTTAGTTTTGATAGTTTCAGTAATATCAATTTTTAATATCCTTTTGCGAAACTGGAAATCAAGAAAATGATTAATGAGTTGCCTATCTCGGAAAAAATTAATTAGCAGATTTGACAGTTTTCAAATTACGAAAACTTAAAATTTTTTTTATTCATTCTTAATACAATGTTAAAAATAAATGTGAAAAGTCTTAACTAGATTATTTTGATTTTTAATTGTAAGATATAATTCATATATAAACGCATTAAAAATATTCGCGATTGGGGATTCTTCATATTGCTGTTATAATAGTTCTGTAGCTTGTCTGCTTCTTATCTCACTGGCGAAGTACAACAGAACTTCTTGATTAGAAAAATTGTTAATATTTGAAAACATATCATCACGTTACGATACCTTTTAGTAAATATTTTTAGGCATACATTTTGCGTGTAAGTTTGTTTTATCAGTTATAGCAAAGTTTATAGCAAATGTTTTCTTAATTGTATATTCATAAATTACGTTCACCTTTTTATTATCAGTTGCTGGGATGGTCATTTCAACATAGCCATGCTCAATGTAAGTTTGCGAAAAATCGAATCGTAATCTTTTGATCATATACTTCCTTACGGTTGAATAGGCTCCATCAGCTCCAATAATCAATTGTGCATTCACTTCTTCAATTTCATTAGTTTTTGTACTGCGAATAAAAATGTACAAGATTTTTACACTTTCATGTTACACTTAACATCATTAATGTTTATAATTCACTACTCTTACTTGAAAAATTTGAGATTTCCCATGTCAATATCAGCTTCAATTAATTTACGGTTAAAAAAAACTTGAACACTGAAATTCTTCTCGGCGGCTAAATGAAATAAATACTAATTATTGATTTGAAGGAAATAAGAAGTCATACAGATATGTATTTCAAGTACACGAAGGAGTATCAAGTCCGTCTAGTCGGAAAGTAGATTCGAGGTGACGGCTAACCCGATGGACAGAATGAGAGGATGAAATTACAGAGGTTTATTCACCTCTGGAAACAAGTAATCGAACACTTTTTTAATACGCTATACGAGTATATGACTAAATCCGTATAATATTTATGCATAATCCAATAAGACAAAATAATAAATCAATAACATTTCGTCCAACTTACACTAAGAAAATGAAAATAGCAAATTTTCCCATAAATTCTAGTAAAATAGACCCAGAAATTTAATATAGACTTTTAATCTATAATTTATTGAAAAAATATTCATAATTATATTAAATTTAGAAATAAACATTGCAATTTTTCACATAAATTTTGCCAATTTTCCCATAAATTATTGTAAAATTGTCTTTACATGTAATTCTGGGTTCATTTTTCCATTATTTATAGAAAAAGTTACTATATACTTTTCTGGGTGTATGTTATGTTTTATCATTAATATTTATTATAATGCAACTTACCATTTAAAATTATTTCATTTAAAAAATTTCTATTCACTGAATAAATGCACTGAAAAAAATATGTTGTTACTCATTTCTTTTTTTTTCATATTTTCTCTAAAAATGCTCTATGAGTAATCATAAATTGTTCTTACGTTGTTATCAACAGGATCATATATAATTTCTTTAAGTGAACCATCTTTCGAATGTAACAATCTACCTTTCATGGCAGACCCATGTCCATTGATAAGAATGTGTTCCAAATTTACAGCTCTCAGGGCCAATCTTCCTCGATTTGAAAGGGCAAGATTAATACTCACTCCTTTTGATTTTTCCACGCGAATGTCTGTGAATTAATCAGAAATATTCTTTTCTTTCGTGAAAATTTTAAGATATGTAGTAATTGCTTAAGGGGACTCTTCACGAAAAAAGCTATTTTCGTCTATTTAAAAAAATGAAGGTGATTTTTTAATGTAAAAACTTTGATTTGTTGGTGATTTGTAGAGTTTAGGCTCCCGAATAATAATTTGTAACGAAAACTAAAAAAAGTCAATTGTTTATAAATTGCAAAGCATTTTATTGATTTCGGCGTCATTTTTTTAAGGATTTTTTATATCTATTAACAAACAAAAGTTTTAAACAATAATGTAAAGTAAAGACCAAAATCGTGATCGTTTTTTTTTTCTTTATTGTTTATAACATTGCAAGAAATTATCGAAATTAAAATCCTTCCTTATTTCTAAAGAGAATTAAATTCTGAATAATTATAAAAAGTGAAGTAAATCAGATGTAAATTGCGGCACCGCAACATTTTTGAAAAATCGAACAAAATTAAAAGTTAAACAACAATGTAGCAAAACCACCGTATTGTATCCGATTTGACAACGATGAACATTATTATTAATTTCATACATTTTTAACGTATATTTTTAAAAAATAAAAACACCACATTAAAGTATCTGAAAACGCAAAAAAATTGTCGATGTTTTTTTTTCATTCTTCATGATTTTTGCGTGGAGAGTCTTCTTAATTAAACAAATTAAATACCTGATTAAATTTGTAAAATTCATTCTTTCAACTTTTCTTAAACAAAAAATTGGTTTCATATTCGTAATAGTGTTAAATAAATAGACTGTATTTTAAACATCAAATGCTTAAAAATAATGAAACTTTACACTCAAACATTATACTTAAACTTGAATTTTGTATTGAAACAATGTCTCTTCGTGTGGTACAAACTAAAAATACTCTTTACATGTTTAAGTCAAGCGTAAAGCTTCAATGTATTGCAACTGACCCACATCATCATCAATCTTAAAAAGACTGCTTCCTTCTAATTAAATTTAATTACAAACTTTCAAATGTTTATCGTTTTTATGTGTATCATTAAAGAATCTTCAAACTTTGACAAGCAATATTTTTGTCTAAATAAATAAAATTATTTGTAACATAAAACGTAATTTATTATTGTGTCAATTTTATACCTGAACGATATTCATAAACTCGAATACTGTGTCCTCTTTTGGCGAGAATACAAGCAAGCAAAGATCCAACCTGGCGAAGAAGTTACACGTCATTGTTTCACATAAAATTGTTAATTTTGCTTACAAAAAAAATAAGAAGTTATAGAAACTGTTTTAGTTTCTATAACTTCTTATATTTTTTTAAAATTAAAATTAATGTAAAATTACACATTCAAAAATTTCTTGACATTTTTACACGCAACTTATAAGGTTTCGTGTAAAAGGTCGAATTTTTATCAAAAAAATGTGAATTTTACACCGACTTGAGTAAAAAAAACAATCATATTCATTCTAGATAATATCTAATTATTATGTTTACACCTCTTAGTGTAAAAAATTATTCTTAAGTTTGTACACTATTACACTGAAATCTAGATATTTTTGACTATGTAGAATATTATCATGATTTATTTAATTATTTTTAATAAAACTGTTAGCCAAAGAAATTTACCAATCCACCACCAACAATCACAATGTCCAATTTTTTTGATTCGCTCTTCATGGTGTTTGGGGCTGAACTGACAATCAAGTAAGTCTTACGTTCTAAGGGGAAAGCAACTAACGTCCGACTGAGATACTTGTTTAACTTGCAATAAAGTAAGAAATAATAAAGCTATACTGGAAAGCAACCAGACATTCTTATCTACTGATATTAAGAGTATATATGTTTTCATAATAATTATTTTACGCTTATATATTTTGTCTTAATGATATGTATATTTAGAAATCATGTATCTAAAATAAACCAAATAATTGACTCATATGTATTCATGATTATAAATTCCATTTAATTAAAATTAATAAAAATATATCATAAGTAAAAACAAAGATATACAATTCTTACATAAAGTGGTTCGAACAAAATAATTGTTTGCATTACGGTGAGAATACAACAATTTGTTTCCTGATAATATTATTATCATATATACAAATAGTATAAGAAAGTGAATTTACAAATATGACATAAAATACAAATCGTTTTTTTATAATTTTGTATGCTTAGATTGAGATCTGTAATATATAAATGTAATTATTATTTGAATACACGCAGAGCAGAATTAATATAAAAATGTATGTTTAAAATTGAAAATTTACTCAACTTTCAGTAATACAGGGACGAATGCAACATTTCACGAAAAATTACTGAACTTTTTATTAAAAATTATTGTATATTTATGAAAAATTCGTGAAAACGCAATAATTTTTAATGAAAAGTTTAGTAATTTTTCGTGAAATTTTGCACTGTCTATAATATAATTAATATAAATGTTTATATTAATTCTGCTCTGCGTGTAATAGTAAATTAAATAACGTGTTAAACAAATTCAATTACCATTAATTCTTATTAGTGTCGGATTTTAGGGTTGTATATGATGTAAGCATATTATGTTTTTGCAATATTTTTCTACGAAAATGAATGATTCACACTTAGACAAATACAACTAAACTATATAAACAATTATTTATGAAATTTATTTTTTCCTTATACGAAGTGATAAAAAATTTGTTAATTATATTTCATCATATGCATTTTTGAATGAAAAATTATAAAATCAAGAATTACTTATTACTTATTAAGTTACAAGTTAGTCATAATTGCTATATATAGTATTTAATAAAATTTTTCCTATTTGGATTAAATTCTTACGTTAATTTAGTTAATTTGAAAATTTAATGAGGTTCATAATTATCCTATTTACCTAAATTGAATGTGTATTAGCCAAGCGTTCTTCTGAGTGCTATTAACTCTCTAAACTTGAATAAGTGAATGTATAGATGTCTCATTAATGAGACATTTTTTCATTAAAAAAAAAAAAAACAAAATTCGCACTTTTTCATTAATAAAAAATGTTTTCACTTTCATAAAAGTAAAATGTTGTACTTTTTTATAAGTAAAAGAAAATTCAATTTTTTATGAAGTGGAAAATTACTTATTCAAGATTGAAGAAAATTTGTCACTTTTAAAAATGTGAAAAATTGAATTATTACGAAGCTATGTTTTTCTGATTATTCTATGGTCTACTTTTGACTGAAGAAATTTATTTACTTAATATAAGTTTGAGTACTTACTGTTTTTGCAGACTTTGGTCCGGGTAATTAATATGAACTCAGTGTGCTGCATTCCTACTATATTGGGATACACTTTTAGTACATAGATCACTATAATCATAATATGTCATTAAAATTTAGGTGAAGCATCTCTACGTATATGTATGAGAATAAAACTTTAAGCAGTTCAATTTATTACAAACAGATTTAGAACAAACGACTTTCATATATCTTATTATATCATAATATACACTGAAAAAACTAAGCCTATAAAAATTATCATCTTTCTGATAAAATAGGGATATACCCGCGTGGAAAAATTAGTCTGGATATAGTCTGGCGAAGTGTATCCAGACTACATCCATACTATATCCAGACTATTTTTTCCACTAGGGTACTTGTAAAAGACCAAAAAATTATCATCTTTTCTGATAAAAAGTCTTCGAAACTTGAGGATTATTTTCATAAAAACGAATATATTTATCAGAAAAGATGATAATTTTCTGGTTTTTTACAAGTATATTCCTATTTTGTCAGAAAGATGATAATTTGTATAGGCTTACTTTTGTCAGTGTAGTTACTATACTACTTTTAAAGAACTTTTGTTAAAAAATTATATTATTCTAAAGAATAATATATTTATATTATTTTAATGAAAATTATATTTATGGAAAGAATGAAAGGAGTCACCTTAGGAATATTTTAAGCATAAAATCTTCAAAATTTTTTATTTGTTTTTCAAGACTTGAAAAAAGATGCTTCTAAGAATGTAAGCATCGCAAAAAGTTTTTCCGAAGAATCAATTTAGGTCTTACAGTGCGTCTATGGAGTTAGAAAATAGCATGCGAAAGAGAACATGAATGACCTTGCATGAAAGCAACGTTTTCAGAATTATAACAAGCGAAGCATTCAAACCGTAATTTTATCATTGTTCAAATCCCAAAATATAAATATCTCATTTCGAGATACTCGACTGACCTTTTCGCAAACAGATAAACAACCTGAATTTTTACGACAAATTTTATTTATATATATTTTCACGGACACTCAAGTATCTGCTTAAATCTTACTACTGTTCATCCAATTTTCAAAACTAAACAATTCGAAACAATATTGAAAATAAATCTAAACTTTTGACTAAATAAACACTAAACACTAAAGTCGTTTTGTCGATAAAAATAATCTGTTTCGGTTACATAAGAATTCCCTGTTCGCGGGTGGTTTAGTATAATCATTTATCTCAATTATACATATTCATATAAACCTCTGTTGAATTAAAAAATTAAACTTAAAATGCATCTTGCAGATCCAATAAATGAAAAAAATGTGAAATATTTAATCAGCCACAATTAAAAGCTTATATTAGTATTAAAAAGTGAAATCTCAAGGTTCAGATTGGTCTGAGATGGAACAGTAGTTGCATTTTAGATGATTAATAATTAGAATTGTCTTCTTATAATTAATTTTGATATAAAGGTTGTGCAGTCTGAAAATGCGAAATATTCGTCAACATTTGAATTAACAGTTTGGTAATTTTTTGTGAGAACTTCATAGTTCCGAGCAATGGACCGGATTTGGCAAGCCCGGCTCCCGAAGACGTGGGAGTAAAAGAGAAACAGAAAATTGTCCGTGAAGTCGTTTTACTGGCATTAGGAAGACCAAGACTAGCTCTAAGTCGGTAGTGTCTAAAAAGCTATTGAACGAAAATAGCATCGCGACTGTCGTCGCGGTGGTAGTCAGTGCGGCGATGTCGAAGACGAACGACGGTTCGAGGGCACAGTGCGGGTGCCGGGGCAAGTGTACCAGCAATGTGCGTATTATCCTGCCGAGGCTTACGACTTTGCTCGCCGTCGCGTGTATCGTCCTGGTGACTTTGGACTGCTTCGCCTATGCCGCGCTGTCCAAAACAAATCAGGACGAAAAGCGATCCGGAAAGAGAGGCAAGGATGCGGATCCCGTGATCGAGGAGGTCAACGCGAAACAACTCGAACGACTTCTTAACGAGAAGGATTTCGTCGCCGTTTATTGGTGTAAGTCTTGATGCCAAAAAGTGTTCGGTTCAAAATGCATTACTTGAGGGCTGCCACTGTATTTGGTAAGGCAGCTCAAGTCAAAGTGTTGATCAAAGCAACTTGGCGCAATAGCATTACCGGATGTCCAACGGCGAACCAGACAAAAAGTGCATAAACACATGCACCAAGTGCGCATCGCATTCGAACTGGACTTACGCAATCTTTAGTCTCTCACGATTTGTGTATAAATACGTTCACGTGATTTAATCGCGCGGTGGTCTATGGTGTCGTCTGCCTCGCACGATTGGCACCACTGCGTTCTGTGCTTCAATTGCTGCAATGTTGGTGCCGCTGAGACGACGAAACTCTAATCATCGATAGGCTTATACTTAACGTTTACTTTTTTTGCATTCTGATTAATTCAGTTCATATCATTTATCAAAATTTAATTGATATTACTTTACGGAATTGTTTGAAGAACAATTTGATTGAATAATTGTTCGTAGTGAAACTTAGAAAGGATTTCTTAATGTTTGACGCAACGCATAGCAGATGTGGATATTTGAGTTTACATAATCAACAAAAATTGTACAATTCAAGACAGACTTAGGGGATCTTTCCTTAATTGCTAATTATAGTTGCGATTTGGTTGTACGGCTGCTACATTCTAGTTTGAGTGAGAAAGCAATCATTTGATCATTTTAACGTTCGACACAGTATAAATAGAATTTGTCTTAATAAATAGCCTTGTAACCGAAACTATGTTATAAATTACTGAATGTATTAGTGTCTATTTTCAAACTTTGCAGAGGGTTGCTTTGATGATAAGTGTATGATTTTGAATTTGGACTGAATTTTATCTCCCTCTTGAAATTTCACTTATTTTTTGCATCTTAAAACTTTGAAATGATAGTTTAATCTGAGATATTAAAATAGTACGTCTTATGTAGTAGTTGGTTAAATAATGACGTAAAAAGGGTTCAAATCATATAAGAAGAGTCAATAATTAAAAATAATAATAATTAGAAATAAAAAGTAATTCAAAATATAAAAAAATTCATTTGATTAAATATCGGTCTGTTACTATTTTCTGTTGACATGTTAACTTCATTTAATTTATATTTATTTTCACAATATTTTGACGTAATTTATATTTTTATTCAGTTGATTCATTGGCATTGAAATACATTTTGTGACATAAAAAATGCCACTGAATAGCATAAGAAACTGAAATAATTGTTTTCTACAAATTGATGAACTTTTCGGGAGATTAAACGTATTGTAACTACAATGATTGACATATATATTTTACTCTGTGACCAAAACATGTTTTATAGGAAGATGCCAAGAATCAATCAGCAACCTATAAATTGTCTATACATTTCATCTGCATGTAAAAATACAATGTCAGGTCAACTGATATTTTAAAAATGACTTACAAAAAACTTTTTACTATTTATACTTTTATCATACATAATAAAATCGTGTCGCTTATATTAGCTGAAATATGATATCACTACAAGACATTTCTTAATGTTTGTTTTATGATTTGTTAAAATTATTTTTAAAAACGTTAAAATCGTGAATAATAATATTAAATATTAATTGTTTTAAATTGAAATTTATTTTTTTAATCATTAGTGATTATGTTACAGTATATTGAAGAATATAACAAATATGAGAATACAGACGCTACTTTAAATTTAAGGGTCTCAACAAAATAATAATAATAATAAATAAATAAATAAATAAATAATAAAATGTACCAAGGTGAATTAAATAAATTATGAATTTAATTAAAAAATACCATTACAACATTTAAATACCATTATAATATTTAAATGATATATCTAACTTCAGTGCATTGCATGATCCTCTAGTTTCTTTCGACATTATTTTATTATAGTTTATAAACTATGTCTGGAGTATTTCTTTTAAAAAAACATTAAAATTATTTATATCTTCTGAAAAAGTAGTTTAGTTTCGAAAGAATAATCGTATTTCGAAAATACTAAAAATAACCCTTTTTCAGTTGAATATTGAGAAATATAAACATTCAAAAAGACCTCGAATATTAATACATGTCATGGTTATTTGATTAATTTTCATAAAATAACAAATTATATCTTCTTTTAATTCTTTACATTGTGTAAAAAGCAGAATAAAGAATTGATTCAGAATAATACTTTTTTCAAAAACGAAGTGGATTAATTACTCAGTTATAAGTACGTCAAAATTGTACATCGTGTTGAACTCGTGTTATATCTTAAACATGAAAATTAGTAGAAATTAATTTAAGTTAAAGTCAAAATAACTTAAAATCATCATTCCCATTAAAAATTTATTTAACTTACTTTTTCAATTTTCATATGAAACTAAAATTAAAAATATAATTTAAAAATGAGTCGAACCTTTCTATTGCAAAGAAAAACTAGATCTATGAATCATTTTGATTAAATGCTGAAGGGATAGACTAAAATTGCTACAATTAATAAGAATATTAATAAGCCGCACAATCTTTATCAAGGTTCTGGCTACCGATTCTCTCGAGACATGAATGATTCAGTAAATTTAAATTGACTACATTATCAATAACAAACAAACTGACTCGTATTCAATATGTTCATGACACACGACATGCCAAGGTTTAGATGTTTGGGAAACAGCATAACAATAAAATTATTCTAACGCAGATTTCACTACAAATCTATAGATTTCTACTTCGAAATTAAAATTGCATCCACGTGGTGTCTATTTAAAGCCTGCAAGGGAAGTCAGTTATAAATTATATATTTTCATTCAATAGTTTAAGACAAATCTTCTAAAATAAAATATTAGTTACTATAAAAGAAACACAAAATTATGTTCCTGCTTTAGCAATTTTAATGAAATAAATAAAAGTAATAAAAAAAAATAATAAAAACAAATTTTTCCTTCAACGTGTGGGAAAACCACCAACCTTTCCTATTCATTTGAGTGGGAAAACCAAGCAGTTTTCCAACGCTGCGAAGAAGCGGAGACAATAAGAAAATATATTTTTATACTATAAAAATAATACAAAACTATTCTAAATAATTCTAATAAGAAACCTTTCCCACAAGTTAAGTAATTTACCATTTTTATTTAATTTTTATATAATTTTGTTAAACATTTTTTAACAAAAACTGTTATGAAATAAATAAAAGGATACAATAAATACAATTAAATACTACAATAAAATTAAACAAATTAAAGAAATATAACATTTTTAATGCAAATTGTTTAAACTAAAAATATATTTTTTTCTGTATTTTATTATAGCATAAAATAAAACTAAATTTTTTTATTTTCTGTTAATTTTTCTTTTTGATCTGAGCTTTGCTTTTGCTCGCACACTTTTGACATTTTCTAACATAAAAAGTAGAATAGCAAAATATTCCAAAACAAAATAGCAAACAAATAATAAAAAGTCACAACATTTCATGAAAAAAAAGCGAAAATGAGAAAAGTTAGTGTTAATCTGCTATCACCAAGCACGAGCTCCTACTACACTAAGAACTAAATTAAACTAAACTAAACTACACTAAGAAAACTAACATATAATAAATTACTGTTTAAACAGTAACTAAACTACAGAATTTTCATTAAGGTAATGGCGAAGTTCTGCTACCCCGGAGTTAGTGTCTTTTTTAATACTATTAATATTATGCAATAAATTATTCTAAAACAACCAGAGCAACATTCTCGGATAATAGGAGAATAGTTTGATATATGTAAAATGTTTTTTTGACATATACATTTTAAATAAGATGATTTTTCCTTTTTTTTCTCACTTGGCAAACGAAAAATCATTAATATTTTTAAATAATATACTAAATAATATTTTATATTAATCAAAATGTGCAAAAAAAGTGCGAGAATGTCGCTCTGGTCTTCAAATTTAATTCCAATTGTTTATTAAATTTTAATTTAAGAAATCTGTAATGTCGGTAATCATAGCTTTGACATCGCCTTAACCGAATAAATTCTGTGAAAAACTGGAAAACTTTCTTTCTGAACACAAATTTTTATTGACTTTTTCAAGAATTTTTGTGCATGAATAGTATATTACTTTACAAGTGGAAGAAGTAGGAACTTTTCCAACAAGTCACGAGCGAAGCGAGTGGCCAATCACACACGAGTTTAAATAGTCCCTACGTTGTTACCATGACAACGATTACTATCCCAACGGCTACTATGGCAACGGATGCTATAGAAACGGTTAATATGGCAGCGTCCGCTACGGCAACGGTTACTACGGCAATGGTTGTAAAACATCAATGTCAGAATTTTGTGCTCTAATTGCGGGGACACTATAAAAACAAGTATTTCGCTTTGAAACATTTTGTAGCAGATTTTAAAACGTTTAGACCATTGTTTATGCTATTTTATCTAACTTGTGGGAGAAGCTAACGCTTCTCCCACTCGTTGAGATAAAAAATCGTACTCGACAGGAGGGAGAAGTAATATAATATTTATTTATTTTTATACTTAATTTAAAAATCCACCTTTCAGAAAGTTTGGTTATTCTTTGAACAAGAACCGTGTCAAATTTCAAGTAGATCGTTAAAAAATTATCTTGTTCGAAAAAATAGCAAATACATTTTCGAAATACAAGTAAGGAAATAAGTGATTAAAAATTATTGTGTATCCGAGTAAACTTGTGCTGATAAATGCATTTAGCAAATTTTACTTTTTGACTTTAACCTCGCATCTATTCGCCCGACTGTGATTAAAAGGCTTGTTTTGTTACTTAAAGTATCAAAGCGTGCAATATACTTTCACATAACTATACAAAAATACAACAAATATTTGTGAAAAGTACTATAAAATTATTAAAAATTCAACAAATTTTGCAAATTTTAGCAAAAATAAATTAATTATCAAGAAAACACGATTGCCCTCACAGATTTAATCAAATTTATAGTAATTTTTAATCAGTTATTTCTTTCACGGGGCCAAAAAATATCATTAACCCAACAATGTGTAAATATAGACTGTCTTTTATTGATCCAATATGAAAAAAATAATAATCTAAGCATATTTCATATTAACTTAATAATCTGCCAATATAAGAAAACATATTGTTGATTCAAAAAAACTTGTTTGAATTAATAGTGAATACAGATCTGCGGTCTATAATGAAACACGTAATACGCGGAAGGAATTAACTGATTACAAATTACTATGAATCTGGTTAAATCTGTGACGCTTATGTCGTTTTCGTAATAATTGATAGATTTTGATTAAAATGTGCCTAATTTTGATGAATTTTTAATAAGTTAATAGTAATTTTTACAAATATTTGATGAAATTTTTACTAAGTCTCATTGTAAATATTGAGTGAAAGTAAATTTCACGCCTTGTTAGTTTAAGTAATATAACAAGCCTTTCAACGACAGTCGGGCGAATAGCGGCGAGGTTAAAGTACGACGGCTTATTAAGAAACAGCGCAGGTACCGAGTTCGAAACTCGGAGAGGAATTTATTTTTATAATGTTAAAATTATTTTACTAAGTCAAAGAGTAAAATTTATTAAATGCATTTACCGTCACAAGTTTACTCAGATACATAGTAATTTTTAATGAGTTATTTTCTTCCGTGTAGGTTCACTCACAATAGATACAATTTCGACTTACCATAGAAACAATGGTCAAGCTTAATTGTATCAATATTTTGGAGTTTATTATTATGTCAAAATCGATCCAATCTAATGTGCTTTAGATTGAGTTGTTTGTCAACATTAACTCAATGATCAATTTTGTTGGGTTAATTTTGTTGGCCCCGTGTTACGTGCCCTAGTAGAAATTGATGGGGATATCCACGTCAAGTGATAAGGCACACATCAGTTTTTGCAATGGAAAACTGAAATGAGTTTACCACGTCGAAGCCATATCGGGCCCTAATGAGGTACCCTAATCGGACGCTTATATCACCTGTGACGCTTGGATTAGGTTCAATGTGTTGCGTAGTGGTTCTCTGATAGGAGCTCGATGCAATTTACGTGACTAAGTCAACCCTAATTCTTGTTTGAAAATCTGATCAGAACCTGATGAGAAATTCATCTACAAAACATTCAAAACATTCAACCATACATTATTACTTAAAAACATATAGTGAATGTTATCAAACTGTTTGGCTGTATTATATAAAACTTATGATCACAGCAAGAATTGTATTGACATTAAGATCAAATACATATATTATGTTTGTAAGAAATAGAATATTATAATAAAACAATATGAAATCTCGCGTAATACAATTACAACATTATTTCATGTGATTAATACACTGAGCCGATAAAACTCCAAAGAACAGTCTAATTTACACCAGACATTGGTATATTAGGTTAAATTTGTTTATGGAGGTTAAAGTTTATTGACATTAAGGTGATTCTCACTTGTAATTGGTGACGAAACACCAGACATACGTGTTTCCTCACCAGACAGTGAGGTTTTTATAATTTGTTTTTAAATACACCAGACATTGAGGTTTAGCCTGCTCAGTGTATATAAAATATGAAACAATATACTTAATAAATGAACAGTAATGTACAAAAGTGGAATTAAATTAATTTAATTATGAATTATATAATTTAATAATATTATTTTACAATTTAAATATATAAATAAATGAAGAAATTAAAAAAGTTAATTTCTTGTTTATTTCAAATTGTATGATTTTTAAATGAAAATTAAATTTATATGATTTTTTAAAAAGTCTTATAAAATATAATTTATTTTCTAGATTTGGAGAAACGATTAATATATATGAAGGAAAACAATATTACTGAACACACAAAAGCAACAAAAAATTTTAAAGGAATAAGCGATTTAAATAGTAGATTGATTTAAATTAAATAATTATATTTTATTCTTACTTCATTCTATTCAATTAGTTATTATTTTATTAATAACTTAGTTAGTACTTTATTATTACTTACTTTCGTTAGTATTTTATTACTTACTTCATTTTATTCAATTTAGTATTCGCACTTACACACACGAAACAGCAACAACAAAACTCCTGAACGAAATTGTTAAAACAAACTGTTAAATCAGTTCAACCATAAAGTTTCATTTGCCGTAATATATTTAATATAATACGGACAAGCAAACGCTTTCTGATGGTAATAACAAGACAATTATGTTTCAATAGAGAAATGAATTAAACATAGAGGTATGTTTGTTACACAAAAATAGTTTTTTATACATAAACTTATTTTATTGCTAGTATAAACATACACGCAAAATAAAATTACATTAAAAATTACTATACTGTACAGCAGCGCTGTCATAGAAATATTTTGCTTACATTATTACAAATCTGTTTACTTTCAAAATACTAAAATTATAGAAAAATTTGTGATACGGAATAGCAATTTTTACTATACTGTATGACAAATT
>JABFPJ010003349.1:0-16367 GCA_022817425.1 Gryon sp. ZL-2020 | reverse complement strand
AAAAGAAATATTAACTAGGCTCAGCTTTGTCTACTATCTATTGAACATCCGAAAAGCGATTCGTGAAAAAAGCTATTTGCATCTATCAAACAAAATTACTTTGTTTACTTTTTCCAAAATGATTTTTTCGGTCATGTTTAGTCATTCAAGGAAAAAAAAGTCAAAGTGTACAGTAATTTATGTCCAAAATTCATATACGATAAGGATAAATTTCCTTTTTGATTCTAAAATGCACTTAAAGTGTAAAGTAAGACTAAAATAAAAATTTTTTTGTAAAAAAATGTGTATTCTTTATTTAGTATTAACAAGTCTGTTTATAGTGGTGCATATGTTTTATATGGTTAAACAGGATGTCTGCTTAAGGTTACATTTTTTAAGGGCATATTTTATATTAAATCGCACATGCAATACATTATGCCAACAAGAATACAATTTCGAAAGCAATGAATAATCTTCAAGACCCATGAAATCCTTTATAATTTTTGAAAGTTTTGTTTATGATTTACAATAAGTATCAATATAAATAGAATTGTATTTTTATATTGAACTATATTTTCTATGATAATAATATTCATATTAAATAAAGTTACTGTACTGTAATATTATTTACTGTAGTATTTATTATTGTTACTGTATTAATGTACTATAATACATTTTTTAATATAAAAAAATGAAATACTGTCAAACAGTAAATAGCTAATCTTGAATATGTGAAATGTCACTTTTCCAGATATTCCAATATAAAATACATTAAATAAAAATGCATACAAGTTTGCTTGAGACTGGACTCTAAACAACGTGTTGTAGGCGAAAAACTGAATTATCTGTCGATTCGAAAGAAAATTTATACTAAGACATGGAAAAATACCTAAAACAAAAAAAGTCATATTCTCTGATATGAATGAGTTCGAGTTGAACGATCTGAAATGCGAATGAACTATGGCACTGGCGAATAAGAAAATAACGAACGCCACATAAACGCAAGACAGTGAGATCATTTCCCAATGATGTCTTTATGATGTTCAATCGTGGAATGTAAACACAAGATTATCAATATAATTACAACGCTAATCCTACCGATGTATATATAGCTTTTGCCGCTATTCATTTATACGTTACTCTAATATGCTGTTTCTTTCTCGGGAGAGATGCATCAACAAAGTTATTACTCATATTTATCGCAGCGATACAGAATCAATAATTATGCAGCATTGTTTTATTTCAATGTTTGTGTTCTTTTCTGAAAACCTTGATTGCAAATAAAATGGATGATGAATTTTCATGCACTTTTTCGTCAAAACTGACTTCGCCATCTTTTTGATAAGAGTGCGGCCTTTATGATATGACCGTTAACGTCATTGTCACTTATACATATGCAAGATAGGCATGACTAATACATTGTCAAAATCGACACTATACTCAGGGCACTAATACACGTGTGACACGATGCGTTACGAGTGCACACACGAATGTGACGCTGTGACGTTAAAGGGACTCTTAAATCCACCTACACAACGACGCGATATCGGAAATGATATAAAATTGCGTCCACTGCGTGGCTGATATTTAAATTGGTTCGCTAAACCACACATTAATGCAGCCGCTTCGCGCTGACGCGCTTGACCACGAGTAATGAGAATCGTGACTTAATACACTTAAAATCAGGACTTTAATTTTCAAAAAGAAAATTCACTTTGTGTTGTCGCAATATTCATTTATATCTTCTCTTATTATATGACGTGCCATAAGTCTTCTCAATTATGAAAATCCAATTTCTCTTTTAGATAATTTTTATTAACTGAAATTATTTAAATATCGCTTACATTTTTTAATCAAGACTTTGTTTAAATACTATTGTTTTTTTTTCAATTTGAAAGCGTTGAAGTTAAAAGTAAGTAAGATAACTGAAATATAAAATTTTAATTTAAAAATATTAAAATTTTGTGCATTTGTTATTAAAATTGAATGTATTTTAATATGGACAAATCATGTTGATCGACTTGCTTCAAATATTTAAATTAAATTCGCTTTGCATTTCACTTTTGAACTTAATATTAGGCAATATTTTATAATGTCACGCGAGTTCATTTTAATTGTATTCAATTGAATTCTTCTCGATAAATGTGCCGGAAATGCGGGAGTCCGTACTACAGCGCATAGCAAGAAAAATGAAGGGCAGAAGATTCAATAAAAATAAACTGTTTCGGGTTTGATTATGGACCAATCGGGATACTTTTCTGACAAACCGTATTAGTTTGAAAAAAAAGCGTGAGAGATGTTTGATTCTTCCGTGTGTATAATAGCTTTTTTTAGCCTTGGTAGTAAACTATGCTTAGTCAAGTAAAAAATAGGATCGTTTTGCTTTGGATTTGATAAAATGATAATTTAAATATTTAATTTTTATCGTTAAATCGATATCGTTAAATAAATTTTTTACAAATAACTAATAGAATATACAAATGAAAAATTACAATTTATTGAAAAGAGATTAAAAATACTTTAATGCGGATTTATTGATAGAATGATTTCATGATAAAAAGTTATTAAACTAATTTTATATGCAAAGTGAATTTTTTAACAATATTACATTTTGATTAAAAAATAAAATGAATAAAAATAATTGGTTTCAAATAGCAAAGAAATGTGTTATGCAAAAATTCTCTTATGAATATTCATTCAAGGAAAATAGAACAAAATTATTATTCTCTATTAAATACAAAATTAGCGTAATTTATATCATATGCTGAAAGGCCAATAAGCGCTAGCGTCAGCTCTGAGTCTAGGTTCGTCACGCTATTACTCTATTACCTTAAAACGCTTATCTAAAATACATTTTAAATGTCATGATAATGCTGTTTTTAAAAATTATATATGAAATCAAATCATCTTTTTGCAAATTTGACAAGAGTTGCAGCAATATTTAAAGAAGATCGGTTCCAATATATTTTTTCATATTAAATTGTTATTATAAAATTGCAATATATAACAGAAAAACGAAAAAATAAAGAAACTTTAAGGTAACAGAGTAATAGTATCTTTTTTTTAATATAATTTTTTAACAACTTGGACAATTTTGATAACAAAACAGCGTGCGTTTTATATATTTTATGCAATTAAATTGACATAAAAATACATTGAAATACTTATTGGAAATACAACTGAATTTAGTTCTTTAATTTTGATCATGTCATTAATTATTGAATCATTTCCATTGATAATTTGATTGCATTCAATATTTAACACTAAACCATTTACGCTAATTATTGTACTTAATAAGTTTAGTGTAAATGAAACCATTCGACTAGATTCCACAAATCCTCTGCAATTTCGTACAATCCAAATCCACTTGAATCAACATCGTCGACATAACCAACAGGCTGAACGAAGCACACTCAACAACCGACATAAACCTTCATTCTCGAACATTACACATATTATGCACGAGTAAATCCAAAACAAAGTCAATTCAATCGCCACGAAACACTGTTCACAAACTATAGATACTCTTCGATTCGATCGCGTTACGTCGATAAATCCCACTGCTCCTTGTAGCACCGGATGTGCAGCAGCTTCAACTTTTCAACGTCACACGCTTCCCAATACATTGTGTTACTTTTATCCTTGATCCGTTTCGAGGCGGCGCACTAAGAGCACACGCGCAATATCTTTGCTAACTTTTTTTTCACCCGATAACAGCAACACAGAAAGAAGAAAGAAAAACAACGCGAAATCGTCCGCACAAAGATCCCGGACGCAATTCTCTGCGAAGAGCAATTTACGCGGTATATTTTCGTATCGCTATTCGAGATGCCACGAAACGCGACTATGTCGGCATAGTTAATCACACTGGGTTAATTAAAATTGACGTCGTGATATTAACAGTCCTTGGCGTGAAATTTTGTGAAAGGAAATTAAGATGATTTGCATTGAAAAGTACATACGAGTACGAAAAAACGATGTACCTAGATTTATTTACAACAGTAAATACATATTTTTTGCTGTATTAATTGTAAAGTTTTTTAAATATTTTATCCACAGAGTTGATCAACGATAATAAACTAATTATTATAAAGCAGTGTTCTTCTCATACATTTTATCATAGTAGAATTATTCGATTATAACTCGTAAACTATATAAATACTTTACATAGTTTTAATGTTTAATAAAAGTAAACAAATGTATTACTTATTTGAAATTACAAATTACAGAATGAGACTTAAAAACGTTAATTAACGGATGAATTTAAATTTTTACCTTTAAATAAATTGTTTAGGAATCTTCATCCAAGAGACGATTTAGTCGCTCTGGCAAAGTATATAAACAAAATTCTTGTTGTAAGTTGTATTAAAATATTTACAAATTTATTTTCGATTTTTGTACTTTTTATTGTATGAATAAGAGATCATTAATGTTTCTCTGTTAACCATCATTTATTTGTTGCTTTAATAAAAAGTTATTCCATAGCTTTCAATAGGTCCAAGCTACGATTCTATAAGACTTTAAGTTTAAACTTAACAAAGCAAAAAATATGTATGGCTAATATTCCTGTTTATATTGGAATAAAATAAGATGAAGGAAGACATATCTAACCAACATATTTAAGCAAATCATATTCATTAATTTGAAGAACAATAACTAATTATCCACTTCAACATGGTCACTTGAACCTTCTACATCATTTGATCCATGCATGAGAAAGTTTCATCTATCCTTTACGTTTGTCCATTCAAAATTCAAGTCAAAAAACCCATCGTGGTTGGAAAAAGAAGTTTAAGAAGATATTTGAACGGAAGAGAAAGTTTTTAATGAAAACAACAAAAGCGACGATCTGCGGGCATTGTGGCGAATGTTGATGGCAATTCGGAAAACTCATCCGGCAGTCGATCCATTTTTCTCGGTTTACCTCTGCTCTCGATAGTTTCCTACCACTCCCAGGTGTGTGTTTCCGGAACAACAATTGCACAATATATAACACTGAACCATAATCATCATTCGCAACACCCGGTTGCTCCAAAGGAAACCCTAGTTCAAAGATGTCCGGAAGTACTTAGAATGGAACCTCTGGAAAGTACGCTTTACTCGTTTTGAATTCGCGAACGGTTCTTTCGCAGGTCGTACTCTCCGATGCTACGCGAATGTATTTTTCCTCGGCGTAGTAGTATTACGCGCTAAACGGAAGCTTGCCCCTCTTCTCGTCTACTCCCAACAGATCGTCGCCGCCACCCTTCGCCCGCTCTTTTCTCACTCCCTCGGCTCTTGGTGATGACACCTTCTCCATCGGCGTTCTTCCATAATATTATTGCCCAGCATCACCTCATAACTTATCACGGAATATGCCAAGGTGTGAATGACTTAATGAGGAATTGGAGGATGTTCTCTTGCGTTACTGAACAAGATTCAATTTAATGCGTAACAACTCAAACATTATTACACGAAATTTCTTAACATCTAATTGAATTGTAACAACTTTGAAATTGAATTATTAAAAATGTCCACCGTTTAAGTTTGTACATGAAGAGGTTTGGAACGTTTTCCTGACCTTTTGCAAGTGTTAAAGGAACTATAGAAAAACTTCGATGAGTTTGAGATAACAAATTTGACACAAAGATACATCCTGAGATAAACAATTGTGAAACTAAAAATATGTTTAAACTTAAATCACACTTTTACTGATTCTGAAAGAGCCTTCTAGTTGGTGCACTATAAACATCCCTTGGAATCTAAACAACCAAACATTCATTCCCGATGTAAATCCCTCTTACAATATATAATATCCAAATTATTGCCAAACCCTTTCATCAGTCTCCACCGAAGTCCATCTAGTAAGGTTTAGCTAGTTTGCTTGATTTAAAACAAATTATTTGTTGAATGAACCACGATATCACCTAATTGAATGCAACACCTAATTGTCTATCCACCTACGATGCACTAACACAAAACTCACGCAAAATAATTTTGCCGTGCACTACGTGTGACGTACGTAAACAAACAACGCGCGACGTCACCATCGCAAATTATGACGGCACCCCGCTCGGCATTTTCCAAAATCGATCTGCTCGATTTCGCCGATCCAAATTGAATTCGTTGGGCGTCGGGCGGTTTCGGCGGCGCGAGAACGAGACAGCGCGCGCGGACTGGGTGGTTCGGGGGGATGGGGTGGGGTGGGGGGACTCGCGCTAAGTGGGGGAGGCCGCGAACGAAAGCAAGAGTGACTTTCTCTCTCTATCAGCTTTTCTCTTGGTCGGTTTATGCAAGCTGCAGGAGAGACTAAGAAGGACGAAAAGAGAAGGTTAAAAAAAGGTGGAATAAACAGAAGAAGAAGAATAGAAGAAGTATAGGAGGAAGAGACCAATAAGAAAGACTTCAGTATAATGGTGAAAGAAAGAAGAGGAGGTCGAATGAAAGCGAGATACAATGAGATCCGCGTACCGTCACGCGCTTACAAGAACGACGGGGATGTCCGTCAATGAACGAACAAGAAACGATAACTGCACACTGTTTGATCTTCGCCTTTTCCCGGGTCTCTTTTTCGTTTTCCTTCTTTCTCTTTCTGTCTCACTCGATCGATCCTCCGGATCTGGTCACCACATTTCCGCACTGATATCGGTAAGTATTTGACAGGCGCAAAGAAATTGTTGTTTACTTCGTTTGCGTCTGCTGATGCGAACGGTCACTTGTCGCGGTCCTTGAGTCCCATTTTGATTTTCGCGTTGAACGAATCGCCAGAACGCGAAAAGAACAATCAAAAATTTGGGGAAACAGATCTCGAGTGGGGGAGGTTAAAAGACTGGGGCCGCTCGCCGGCAGCTTGGCGGAAAGCTCGGCGATGCGCACTCGTGAGAAGTGTGTACCTTTGGTTGCGGGCTGCCCCGTGCTGAGTGTGCTCGCCGCGCGATGACTGTGTTCTCCAAGAGTATATTCTTTGTCCGACGAGTCGCAGCTGCCCGCGTTTCGTCGTTCGGCCACGTTCGGTTAAGCTCGGCTGTCATCCCGCCGCTATGGCGGGAACCCAGGACACCCAGGACATGGGTTGGAAAGGGAACCGAGACTGATTAAGGGGAAGGGAATGCGAGAAGGAGATAGCACGAGCAGTGTGCACCAAACAAGGATAGTCTGACAAATTAAGGGACGGTGGTGCCGTAAGACAGAGAACAACGTACTCGAAGGAGTCGTTCAGAGGTGGGGTAAGCAAGCCTCGTGCGCGCATGCGTACTCCATACCGTCTTACGAACAACCCCTTGATTCGTCGCGTGTACCACCATCGAGGGATGCTGCGAACCTGCCTTTTCTGAAGCCTTACCGGCCAGACTTATTTCTTTACTTTTTTTTATATAATTTAAATTTTGGTTTTCACTTGGTCCGTTATCTGATAATACAAAATAAAATAATTTTTATTAATAAGCGCATTGTTATTATTTTTTCCCTATGAAATGAAGTTGAAGATGAACTATTTTAAATTATTTTTATTATTAAAAAATGCATATTAGTATTCAATTAAATATGCGCAATTCAGTAAATATTAAGTAAAAAACAAAATAGTTGGCTATAGTCATTTTCATTTTTGTTATAAGGGATGTTTACATATATCACTGTATAGAATTTACAAACTGCAAAAATCCTTATACGAGTTCTACTTTTATCTATTATTCGAATAAAGTCTGTTGAATATATTTTCTATGTTTATGTTACATCACTCAAATAGAAAATAAATTTTTTTGAGTAAATTCTATTTTTTTTAATTTCAATTCGTGACCTAAAAAAGTAATATGATTATGAGGGTTGTTAGATGCGTATCTCAGACATCAACGTCTTACACAGTGACCAGAAAATAAAACCACGATTTTCTGATCAAATGCCCACATAACCCATTGAACTGCTGCGGGATCATTCATGTCAATTGAAGTTTTCACCAACAAACCATCTTTCTCTGTTTTCTAAATAAACTGGATATTTCTTTCAACTTATATACTGATTTATTTGTGACATAAATGAAAATAGTTCTTCAAATGATCATTAATATATTAAATGCAAAATAAAGCAAAGAAAAAATATTTTATACGTAATAAATAAATATAGTTAATGCTCTTATTAAACTTATTAATTGAATGAAAAGTGATCTAGGAATATAGTAAATTTCACAAATCGTTTCTCATTGTAAACAAATCTCGGTTTTTCCACAACACGTGTTTTAGGAATCCATACATTATACCAACCATTTTATCAGCAATTTCGCTCAACTTGCGAGAGGAAAAAAGAAGCATTGTTTTCTCGCGACGATTTATCGCGGGGTGAGAGAGTTTGAAGCTGCAAAAAAAAAGTCGATCTCCCTGCGCTGAGTTTCTCGAAGACAGGGAGAAGTCGTTGCAAAAAATCATGCCAGTTGAAAAAATAACGGGCAGAACAAAAAAGATACAGCGAATAAAAAAATTGATCCGCAAACGGTCGTCCCAGAACAAAGAAGAAAAAAGTCTAATTGTGATTGCGTATCGTGCTCACGTACGCTTGTTTATATAAATGCATTTCTTCGCGCTAAGTATTCTTGCTTCTGATTTTCCCAGGTCATTTTTCCGTCCCTCCTGAATATTTAATCTGACACGCAGGATCACGGCTTATATACACGGATCATACACACGAAAACATGTGTTCAAGTTTACGTGCGTGCTTAAAGTGTATATACGCGCAAGTATATATATACCACATATATACGACGAGGTGTTTCAAATTTGTTGCTTAGCTGATATACGCGCGATCGAATTTGATTAAGCGCGAAGAAAATCGTTGTAATTTCGATTCGACTTAATTACAGAACGTTTCATAACTACATGTTTTAACCGGTAAGAATAATTGCGCGCAAAGCTTTGCAAAGATATTTGCAATTTTAATCCCAGAATTTGTTATTTTAATATAATGTAAATAATGCGGGACAATAATGTGTGTGCGTTTCTTTTCTGCTTTGAGATAATTTTATAATTTTCTCATAGAATAAAATATAATATACTTTAATTTGGTTATTAATTGTAGAGTATTTTATACGAGTTAAGTAAACTGCATATGCTTTCTGAAAAATGAAACCCGTTCATCTTTATTTATTAGTTTTCGTTATACTCAAATCTAATTTCCACTTTATATTGTTTGTATTATCATATACACGTAATTATAGCACTTTTATTTTTCTTTAATTTATAATAAATGAAGTTATATGTGGCCTATATATGTCCGGAATATATGTATGTGATATGTATAAGGTTTTAGTATTTGCATCTTACAAGAATGTCCACTTTTTCATGCAAAATCCACATTAGTTAACTTAAGTCGTGCTTTCATTTACTTTACAATTCTACTTTAAAAGCTATTATTCTTTGTTAATGTAATGCTAAAATCATAAATCTTAGTATAAGTTAGAGTATTTCGAAAAATGTTCTTGAGAAATATACTTACAGGTGCAAAAGTGCAAATGAAAACATTACAAACTCCAATTTGATTGATACACTCAAAACTTTACATTGTAAAATTACAGTAAGTTTGCTTTCTTTATTTTAATTCTTAATAGATTTCACAGTACATTTCAAATAAAATACTGTAATAATACATTTTGTGTTATTTTAAAGTGATATTAACTGGAAAACGTACTGTAAAATCACAGATGTCGTTTTGAGTGTAATTGCTTTTCGTAAACAGTATTTTCTTATCAATAATATAGAGTACTTAAAAAAACCTACATTTCTTTTTTATTCAATTTGTGCAATTTTGGTTTTATTATGACACAAATTTTATTATATCCAAGTTACATTTTCTATCAAATTAAATCAATATTTCTGTCGAGTTTTTACATATTTGTTAATGTAAATTGTTTTAAAACTTGGTCCCTTTTGTTTCTCTTTCATATTAAATTGGGTGGGTATGCCATAACTATTGTTCTTTTGCGTAATAAAAGTCATTTTCTTATTTTTTACAAACAAAAATAATTTCCTTTCTCTGAAATATAAATATAAAAATATATAATAAATAATCATTACTTATATGAAACAATGTAAACTGTTTTGAATGCGCAAAATTACTTCACCACTGATACACCTTTGTAATAAGTTTCATAATTCATTTTCACTTTCAACCCTAATACATCAAACCACGAACAAAAGCTTCACAAGACATCGTAACGTCGCTATGTTGGACATTCATAATTAAAAAACACTTAAAAAAACTCTGCGCGATACTCCGCGCCAGATTCCGGCTTTCGCTCTCATTGCCATCATTGGTCAAAAAATTCGCATGTAAACACAAGATTTTATATCCCCACCATACCATGCGTTTATATGTAAACATGCATACACTCAAGCGCACCAAATGTGTTACCAGAAGAACCTATCCCGTTATTCTGGGCATTAGCGCGACGTACTGATCATTTCCATAACAATACAAGATGTACGCAGATATAAATTAATGCGTATTCTTTAACCGGGGGTTGATACACAAATGAAATCTTCCTCCAATGACAGATCGAGCGACTTCTTTTCATTCATTTACGCAAGCATTGCTTCTTCAAACATTAACAACAATGGCTTCGCATTTAAACTGCCGCGTTACGCAGTTTATAAAACGTACATTTTTTATTACAGTTTTTATGTTTAACTTTTACGTCAACCAATCATTACAATGACAAAGAAGTAGTTTAAATACGAATTAATTTGCCGATCTTAAGTATTGATTTGGATGTGTAATGAAAATCTCGAGAACCGACTGTGGTAGACGTACACTCGGTAATTTAATTAAAACTGCAACGCATTCCAAAATACATTGCATTATGGAATGACGAATATTGTGCAATGAAGAGGGAGATGCGGTTGCACGTGGGGTGTTAGGATAAATCGCGATTACAAATTCATCGAAATTGACGAATGTGGAACAAGTTTTGCATTCTTGACTAATTCGTGATATTGCATTTAGATTTGGTACAAGTTGGTTTATTGTGTGTTCAGTTGTGTGCAAAATTACAAATTACAATGTGTATATTATAAGCTCTTAATTTCCGACTAAGCGTAGGATAAACTTTTTACATATCCACTGTTACTATATAAATTACCTTTAAGTAATAAATATTCCCACTCAAGTTATAAATCGTGCTTTCAATGCAAATACACAATATTTATTTCTTTTTTCATAGAAAAAAAATTTTTTTTATAAAAATTTAATAAATATTAAAACAATAAAGACGAAAAATTATGTTCTATGAAAGCTATAAAGAATCATTTTTCGAATTTCACGAGAAATTATAATAATAAAGAAATAATAAAAAATTTAATTATGTATATTACTTGCCCAAACATTTATCAAATTTTATGATTAATAACGGTTTTGATATTGATTTTCGTTGTCAAAAATCAAACGTTTAAGAGTCTTGCGGAATATATGTGTATATATTGAATTCGAGGGACGCGTAGATTTCATGCATCATCTTGGATTCGAAATGGAAGAAAATTTTAATATATAGATAGGCATACGAATGGATGTTGCCAAGTGCAATTGTGTGAGTGTCTTCATGCGCAAATATATGTGAGCGCACATACGTGCACGCACGTGTGCACGCATCTCTCAAAGCGAAGCAGATTAATATTGCCACGGTTTCATCGATTCTCTCTCAACACACATGTGCACAACGCAGATACGTACCGAGAATCATCAATTACAATCCCAAACCCAATGTCAGAGAAGAATTTAGCAGAAAAGAATGAACTCGGTTTAATTACTGTAAATATGCAAAATTCGTATTGTTCGCAATTTATTAAAATTAGTATAATTGAAAAATTGTAATTATATTTAATATTATAAAACAACAAACATGCAGCAATTTAACTATTTATTTTGAGTAAATTTGCATACAGAACTGATTAGCATAAGTTTAAAAATCTTATTTGTTGTAACTCTTTAATTAAATCATTTCATCATTAGCCCAGTTCAGCGCCAGACATGGGCCAGTTGTGATTTTTTCATAGGGTTTTTTTTGTTTCGTTAAATTACACAACTTTATACACAAGTTTATTTGAATGTCAACTATATTTAAACAAACTTTTTCAGATTTAAATAAACAGAATGTTTATTTAAATTATCCTTAATGGACGAAATTGCAATTTTTCGAGTCAATCAATCAATCAATTAATTAAAAAATTGTTCGTTCATTTTTGAAAAATCTTATATAAAAAATGAAATTGTAGTAAATGCTATAAATAAGTCATAATAAAGAAAGTCCGTTTATTTGCAATACTGTTGCAGTGTTTATAAACAAATAAATTAAACCGCATTAAAGCTGTGACAGTAAGTTAATGATTGAAACATTTGAATTTCACATAGTATCAGCTCATAACAAGTTATTACAGCAATATTAACACGTTCTATCGTACGCGACTGAAATTTATTTGATTAAAATGATTTAATGCATCGAAATACATTACCTTGCACCTGGCACAAGTACTAAAGGTGTCCTATATATCTCCTCTAAATTCGAATTTATCGTATGTATTTTCACATAATCAAAATTGACAATAAAATCATTTTCTCACCAATGAAACAAATCCTTGTTTCTATAAATGCTAGTATAAACTACTTTAGTAATGTTCGTATGATTATTAAATATAAAACATATATCATTTTCAAGTTGTTTAATTAAAAAAATGAATTATATACATCATGAGATACAATTTTGATCAAAATTTTGATATAAGAAAATATTGGAATTCGTATAGGAAGTCAGGGATTTCGTTCGATACTTGTTCTTTCTTTCTCTGTCTGTCTGTCTATCCTGGCTCCTTTCTTGACATAGAAATTACTGTTCTAGCTTTGGGATATAGACAGATGCAGCGACGGGATATGTAGTAATGCCGAAATAAATCAGTTCATCCGGACCAGGTAGACAGGCAGGCATCTATGCACAGTACTATAGTCTCAATGTATTGTGTTGCGTATGCAGCTCAGAGGTTCCCAAACTGGCTCATGAATTTGAGTATCGATACAAGAAAAAGTTTAATTGTTCCTCCTTTTCAAAAATTTAGCAACACGTTAGATTTTAATTTAAAATTAAACACTAACATGTTATTATTTCATATTAATTTTAAAAATAATGAATGATTCGAAAAAATATTCTAGAAAGTTTTAATGAACATGTGTAAATTAAATATATTTAGAAAAAAAATATTTTCTTTTAAATATCAGAAATAAAATATTTATTTTCATTCCCTCCTATCCTAATGAACAGGTAAAATATTATATCCTCATTTTTTCCAAGTTCAGTTTAATTCAAAAATAAATATATCACACCGTTATACTATTGAAAAGTATTTTAAACTTTTTAACTTAACTATTCGGAACTTCCTACTTCCGAAAAGTGGATCTTTTCTACTGGCAAAGATAAAGTTACATGAAAAATTGCCTACTATTTTGTTGCCGAATTCCTAAATCTTTTGTCTTGTCTTCTTTGCTCCGAAATTTAAATCCGAAAAATAAAGTTTGGGCGGTGCACAACAGTCTGTGCATTATTCGTAGGTGAGAAAGGTTAATAACACGAGCAGGCAAATGTGATTAAGCGTTGGGCGCACAATGTTTAAATGTGACGGAAAATCCGGTGACCATGCTTCTTAGTGATTCGGGATGGTGTATTGTCGTGTGAGAAACCCTGCCCCGCGTAGCTCTTTCGTCTCGGGATCGTTCGTCTACCTGACGTTTTGGCTTCGAACCGACTATACGCGGGACCAGAACATGTTCGGAAGCAAAAGATATTATCTATCCACTGAATCCGCTTGAATCTATGTCGATCTTGGGATGTTTTTCTGCTTGACGAATGGGACGGACTATGTGATTTCGTTTTTATTCCGAAACATATTACGGTCATGGAATTTGCGAAGTTCGATATTTAAATAGGATTGTTTGGCCAAATATTTTATGGCAGTTAGCGATTCGATGAATTTCGAAACAGACTATACTTGAATATGGTTCATTCATACAATTTATTGTTTCGATTTTTGAATTTGGAATTTTTATGCTGCGCTGTCGGCTGAAACGCTTGTGAAGATAACATCGTATAATAAGACTTATAAAGTATATCACAAAGGAATAATCAATAAGAATTTATTGAGAAAATATATTGCTCTGATGAATATATTTGTAGAGATATTTTTTACTTTTTAATTATTTAGTGATTGAAATAAGTCATATTTATTAGCATAATATGAATCATCTTCATTAATCGCTAAATATTACTTTTAGGTATTCTATTCTCATATAAAATAATTGTTATTAAATCTGCGTAGATTAAAATACAATCATTTCTTATAGCATAAATAATATTGTGAATTAGAGATACGTCAATTGAATACTATAAATATTATAATATAGCAGAAATGGATAAAATTGTATATTTCGATATAGTTTTGTGCTTTAATTTGTAAAAGTAATACAACATATCAAAATACACTAATTTCGCTAGAATTCTAAAACAATATGTGTCATTTATAATATATATTACAAACGTTTACCTGATATTTTCTCACGGTTATAAATAAAAACTTATTCAGCGTTCATTTAACAAGCGTAACAGCGTTGTTTTATATTATTATAAAGAATAAAGAAGTTTATTCTGTATGCTCATTCATGCAATTAACAAAGATTAATTTATTAATTATTTAGTTCAACAATAAATGGATTATAAATATATAGCTTGATTAATATATTATACATTACACTTTTATAGCATTATTAATTGCAAATTAATTGCAGATGTTTCGTTATATTTTTCATCAATTATTCAATAAAATATTAATACTGATCGTTTGAAAAAATATGTTTGCACTTATTTTAGTTGAAATCAATATTTTAGCTATATTTTGACATATTCAATATTGACACAGAAGACATTATCTTTGATATATCCTCCATATCACTGTCAAAAAATCTTATCTAATTTATTTTGTAAACTCAGCTTTTATAACAAATCTGTAATTTGTAATAATGCAATAATACGTCAAATTCAGTTAACTTAATACCTACTATTTAAAAGTTGTATTTATCAGAAACGTAGGATTAATAAAAATATATTATTCTCACGTTATAAAAATTATTATTGCAATCGTATTAATATATGCAATCGATCGAACCTTAAATATAATATATTTTTATATTCGACTAAAAAAATTAAACATAATTAAATATAATAATTTTTTTTATTAGAATATGACATTTTAGTTATTCTATACATTACGCTGGTGGAAATTTCGTTTCTTTCTTTTTATATGAAACTATTTTTTCTCTACTTTTTCTTATGTTGAAAAATCTTTCAATTTTCTCCATAGAACGTATATTTTCTACATTAAAACTTATATAGGATTTGTATTTTTTCTATTGAGACTTTTCTTTTATTTAATGCAATTTTTATCAAACTTGAATATATTTGTGGAATTAAATTAAATATTTAAATATTAATCATATATATTTAATAAAATTCAAATATGTACAATACACATCGTAAATTTTAAGTTCATAATTTATTATGATTTGTGATTAAGTGCTAAAAATATTATTGCTATATAATTTATTGACAATTAAGCAAGAAGTTTGATATAATTTTTTCTTCTATTGTATTTCTAAAAGATAGTAAAAGTTACAAAGTAAGTATAAAATACATTTTTCACTGTTTAAATGTAATACCTAATCCGAAAAATTACATAAAAATTGTCTACATTTATTATTATTGGGTGGAGTATTTGCATTTGAAGAAATTCGTGGTGAAAGGGAGAAAGATGCAGAGAATGAAGCGAATAGGCAACTTAATTCGCAAAAACGAGATTTACGCGACAATTATTAATCGATTAAAAGACGTTCTGTCAGCTACAAGAAGAAATGCAATTTCCGTAGAAATGCAAGTTTATGCAACGCTGTGATTTTATGCTACTAGCAACCACCAGCGTATTAATGATAGTATTTTCTATTTATGTATGTCGCAATCAGTTATGTTAAAAATTCCACACAGAATCACTAATGCAATTTATAGGCGTGTAACAAATTGAACAAATTTGTTTGTAAGCCATGTAATATTTTTTACGCGGCTAGAATGCTAGTGAACGACTACGCTATTTAATAAACTAGCTCCAACTACTGAGGAACGTAATTACGTTGACAAAAAAGGACGTAAAAATTGTACGTATATATAATTTATTTTCATGTTTATCTTATATTTATTGACATATAGACTTTGAAAATTATTTCAATTAATTTTTTGGAGGTTCATCGTACGATGCGTATGTATGGAGTTCGTCTCATGTCTTACAACATATAAGACAATCTCACGCAGAAGTAGTCTATATATGATGTTGGGGGGGGGGGGG
>JABFPJ010003348.1:0-16372 GCA_022817425.1 Gryon sp. ZL-2020 | reverse complement strand
AAAAAAAAAAAAAAAAAAAAAAAAAAAAAGAAAGAAGGAACTAATGAATCAAAGAAGTTTTGTCCATTGACCAGTACTGTGTAATGAGATATAGTGACAATATAACAAAAATTGGCATAAGATAAAGATATATAAACATAAGTATATAAGTATGAGAAACATACAAAAAACTTTCTACGTGTATGTATCTGCACACTAACCTGAGACAGAGGGAGAAGTTTTTATGTACTACGACTGACCTGTAGCAGAGAGCCATCAGGGCAAAAACTATGAAAACACCCCCTACCACCGACATGAGCATAGCAACTAAAAATACAGTGTTAGAGCCGTGGTAGTTCTCTGTGTTGAAGTCGCGCGAAAACGTGACCGGCGGGTTCCACAGCGCGGATTATGTGGGTGGTTTTCAACATCCGAGCGTCCCACAGCATGCAGGCAGACAGACAGAGATGACAGCAGTGACAGACAGAAACAGACAAGAAACAGAGAAGCCAATATCAGCACATGTAATAATATTTAGTTACGTTACACACCATCTATATCAAGTAATCAATCATCCTATTTTTTTTATTTATCATGATGTCCGCAACATTGGGGAACATGACAAATAAACGAACCCCATTGCTACTGGATATCAAATTCATTATGCTTCACTGAGACTTGGAATTGGCACGTAGATTCAATCAAGATTCGTGACATGATTAACGTTTAAACGACCGTTTACAATTGATCAATGTACATTTTGCTTGTCAAAATTGCTCTATTGAATTTCTAACTGGTATCGTGATTTTCAATTTTAAAGAGATATGCAAGAGTAATTTATCGAAAGAATCTAACTGCAATCGCGAATTGCTCGATCGATATCTCGATACAAAATGTACATTGGAATACTTGTTTTCAAATTACAATAGGCGTTTTCAAGATAATGATGGAAAGTGGGTCTGTCGTTAGGGTTTAACTTTTTATTTTGATTTGAAATCAAAGTAGAATGCCAAATCATGTGACAATTTATTTCGTCTATTGGAGCGAATGATATTCGATGTAATGGGTTTCGCGATTGTTCCGTGAGAAATAACGTGCAGGCTACTTTACTTAGGAGCCATTGCTCCAGATGTTGATTGTAAGAGTCAAGTATATATAGAGAAAACAGAACAGGAAAGCAACCGTTGGAGTTACGGAGGCGTATAGTAATCTAATAATCACAAAATTGTTCGCGAATGATCACAAGAATCGTTCAGTATCATATAATTCCAAGTTTCAGAGTTGCAGATACATATATATATATATAGGTAGATATATATGTATATATAAGCTGATATAAGATTGCAAGTAGAAAAATATTGTTCATCCACTTCTATTTATCCAAAGTCGACTAACTTGCAATCCTAACAGTCGCGCATAAAAATGTGCAGCGATGATGACGTCTTCTATACTTGAGATATTTTTCTTTCATCATCGTGCACTTATAACGAGTAAGTATTTGTAGAAGACTAAGAGGCCAATGACCTCATCATCATCACCTACACGATAAGCGTGCGACCGTTCTTGACATTAGCTTTACGATTGTATCGGTTTTTATCGTCGCGATTTCATCGCCATTGGCCATGTTCACGGGTGTGGGGGTTGGGGGAAATTCGTTCACAAGTTGAAGCTTAAACGATTGCCACAAAATGTCAAAGGTACTGAGAAAAGAAAGGGGGGGGGGACGAAAAAAAGCATAAACAAGAAAAGAAAAAGAAAAAAAGACAATTTTGTTGTTATAAGACGTAAGAAATGGCAGTGGTCTAATTTCTTTTGATCCTTTGACTTTTTTCGTGAAAATCGTTTTGCTCTGGTTAAAGGCAAGGGCTTGTGAATTTGCATATCAAAAGAGCAAAGCCCGATATCACTATCATCCACCAGCCCGCCGCCTCTTCACTTGTCAGTTCTCTCCAGTCGTGCTTTTACGGGGCATACAAGCAGCTGGCACATTGCCGTACTCAACATATCTCATGTTATAGTTGTTAATATTGCAGTCTACGGATACGAAGAAGGCACACACGTTGCCATCTACGTATTTCAAATTCGATTGCGTGCACACTTACGACGTTCACCCATCCTTAATTAAGTCTCGGGTTCTGGAAGTGTTCGGAAAGGGAAACAGCAACTGGTGGCTGCACCGAACACCTGCAGGACCCACGCAAAAATTGCATTTTGACGTAGTCTTTTGTTCTTTTTGTACTTCTTTTCTTTTTCTGTTGGTCATTCACAAACACGGGTGCTCCAGATATTGTTCTACTTACTTTTCTTATAAGAAAACAATACACTCGACATTAGCTAAAAATACCGCTAATAAAAGCACGATGATACGACCAGTAAGAACACGGATGTCTGCAGTATTAAACAAGAGTGAAATTTAAAATAGTTAAAGTAGTTAACAAATGATAACAATGGAAATTATTTTGTAAATATATTTGTACATAATATTTGACAGTTAATGTATGTGACTTGCATATAATTTCAAATAATTTGTTTACAATTATATTTTATTACTCCTTCGTTTTTGTTCATATATTAATGTTTTCAGTAAAAGTCAAGTTTATCTTTAAACTAGCTGGATTAAATATTAATCCTGACTATTTTCGATAGGAGAATTTTATTAACTTATTACATACAAAGTTACTTGGTGAATATGGTTTTTAACTGGAGCGCGCCGTAAAGGGAGTTAGTGACAGAATATAATCGTGCGAAACAAAATCGAGAGCAATCATTAGTCAAAGTATACTCAAATTCAAAATGCAATTACGTTTATAGTTAGCCAATTAACAACATATGAATATCAAAAATGCTTGTTAGCATGTTTCGACGTAGTTTAAGGTTCCTTGCTATTGATTCAGCAATACTGTGCCACAATGATTTAAATATCGATATACTTATACATAATACTTAATAGCATAACGTCAAAATAATAAGAGCATAAAAACATAGATTATCCAATTGATCGAAATATATAAATATATATATAATAAAAATATATATATATATATATATATATATAAATATATATATACAAAGTACAATATCCAAATACTGATATGTTAAGCAGAGAGAAGGAAATTAAACTTTTTTCAGTTAAATATAAAAACGACAGCATTTAATTAGTACAATGTTACTACTTAAATTTTATCATACACACAGGGAAATTTTTTGGAATAATTACTATAGTTTACAGCAACGAGGACACATCAAGCATATTTTTAAATTTATTCCTGCAACTATGGCAAAATTACTTCAATGAACTAACGGATACTTTTGAAGTTCTTAAAGTAAATACTATAAAATACGTTACATTTTTCCTATAGTTGCAGGAATTAAGCTGTAAACATGCTTGATGTGTCCTCGTTGCTGTAAACTATAGTAATTATTCCAAAAAATTTTCCTGTGTGTATTTACTGTATAATTCGTAAAATGTATTGTGATGTTATTAATGCATAAAATATTGTTCGATACGTATTAATTAAATTAATTTAATGCCTTTATACATTTGAAAAAGTAAATATTCACTTATCATAAATAACTTATTATAAATTTCAACTTATTGTAAAATATTAAATTTCAGAGAGTGTATATTATTTGTTTATGCTATACACACTGATTTAATTACTCAATAAACTAATCAATAGCATTGAATTAGTAATCCAACTGTACATGTACAAAACATATCAACAGTAAATGTACAAAAAGATGTATGAATTGCGTAAAAGACTTCGTTCTCTCTGTGATATATATATATATAGCGATAAATATTTATATATGTACATATACAGTATGCTAAAAAGACAATGATTAATAATCAGATGAGAGTATTGTTGGCTGCGTGCGATGCCTCCTCAACACCATCCAGCTAGCCACGAATTACTTCATGTTGACACTTTGACAGGCGATGATCATCTGGAGGTTTGGGCTACTATACCTGTAGCAAATAGCCACTAGTGCAAAACAAATGAAGACGCCTTTCACGACACCCAAGAGGACCAATACCAATGTCACGCGGCTAACGCTTTCAGTATGGCCTTCTGAAATTGTCAATCCCTATATTATCTATCCTCCATAAATATCAAACATATCAAACATTCATTTTTATCATTTTATTCGTCATCGCCATCAAATATGCGAAAATAAAACACAATTTTTTTTACATATTTAAATTTAATTAAATAGTTTTGAATACATTTTTTCTGAAAGTTTGCCAATCTTGATTTTTAATATTAATATTATGGATAATTTGTATTATGAAAATGAATAATTGTCAGGTAAAACGTGACTTCTGTTGGATATGTCAACGAAATATCTGCTTATAAATTGATGGACCATTTTAAATTGACTACCTTTGGACTTTTGCATCTGTAATGCTAACTCATCTAAATTTGATGGGTCATTAGGATTGTCATGGTCTGAATTAATTCGATGAAAATGTTATATTTTCGTTGGATCAAAATTTCGTTACATCCATGAATTGCATTTCCTTCGAATTAAACAATTTCAACGTCTTTGTGATTTAATTCGAACGTGTAATATTCTCGTGAAGGAGTATCTGACAGTGATAAACGATGTAAATGAAAAACGACTCACAAAGAATAGCCACTTAAGTATAATCAATGTGAAATATATATATATGATATTTATTATCTTTCAAGTATATCTATTTTAAGACATTTTGCTGATGTTAGTTAATGATTCAGTTAAACAAAAAATATATACCTATGGAGATGCAAAATCGTATTCAAGGATTATTATTTTCGATATTAATTTTGATTTTATTTACTACATCTTAGCGGTTTACAAAAAGAGTTTGGTGAAATTTCATTTGTTTTCATTCTAGAGTAATCACGAAAGTTAAAAGGATTTGTATTACACTAGATAAATATCCCTGACAAAATTTATATCCTTAATATCTTTTATGTGAGAACGACTGTTTGAATCCATTACTCAGAAATCTAATCTTCGAAGTTTAAACTTAAGATTTCGTATGACAATAAAAAAGATTTCTCATTAACATTATAAACGATCTGACATTGAATATGTAAAAATGAAATATTGATTATCAAATTAAATCTCGAAATCGACCAAATTACTTTTCTCATTCCATTTTTCAATTTTTGTTTCCTATTAAATTCGAAAATTCCTTCTATATAATTAATGGTCTTACAAGTTAAAGCAATTTATTTAATTGAGATTACATTTAATATTTTCATTTGAAATAAATGAAAACCAATTTAGTTTTGTTTAATTGAATTGCATTTTTTTATATGAATTAAAATATATTATTTAATTTCTCGTCTTACATTTTCATTCCATGACATTCAATTAGTAAAGAAGACGGGAAATCTTACTAACTCATACAAACGAGCTTTAATAAAAAATCCAACAGCGATCGTCGCAAAAATGACACTTAATAGACTCAATACAATTTGAATCAAGAGTCAAATTTTTATTTTTATTTGAATTGTATGCATAGTAAAAACTGAAGTAGTACTACTTTGCTTTTGCTCTCGTTGTTCCTCTTTTTTTCGGTTGTCTTTTTGTAAATCTCACTGTAAGAAAAATGATTTAAATGATATCACAGGAATAAAAATATCGAAAAATAAAGTGGGCATTAAAATGACTATGATTTGAGATGCTGCTTCTCGTGGATCGACTCAGCTTCTGCGGTTTTTTCTTTACTAAAGCACTGTCTAGTTCTGTTCATATAGCGCGGCTAACTTATTACTACTACATTTCACTTTTTATGTGCACAGCTGATGGTATGACCCTAAAAATTCTCGAGCGCTCAACACGATGGAATAATGCACGGGGACCAATAGCACACGACTGTGTTACACTTTTGTCTCTTGTTTGTGCCGCTTTCCAATTTACCACGCACTATTTCTATCAATTGGTTCGCTGGGAAACTTCGCAATCTTGATTAGAATCATGTTGAACATCAAACTTTTTTCACTGTATTTTGATTTGTGGAAATTTCAAAGAAACAAAAAACCTCGTAACATTTTGTTGTGTTACTTTATTATTATTATTATTATTATTATTATTATTATTATTATTATTATTAAATTAAAATGCACAAATTCTTTTTTCTTAAACATTGGAGGTTTTATATTAATGCAAGTGCATTATTTGTTGAAAAATATGACATTTAACAATTATTTAGTACGAACAATAAAATCATAAATCTTGGTTACATAAGTTAATATAACGTTTTTAATAAAATAGGAAAAGCTGCATAAATAAATATTTTTAATAAATGTTACAAACTGAATTGTTTTAATATTAAATATTATTATTCTGCGAAAACATTGAGAAAAAAAAAGTAAACATTATTTTATTATCAATATTATCGTAAATCAACTTTATTTGTTTTTAATAACATTTGTTTTAATAAAACAAATATATAGTTTTATTGTGCTTAATATATTTTAAATAAAAGTTTAATATTTAGTTTTAAATTTTAATCAAAAATTTAAAGTTGAGTTCTAATCAAAATAAAGCTTAAGTAGTCCCAGTGAGTTACAAAAAAAAGCCTGTTCTCTTCGAGTTCAGGGCTTGGCCCAATTGATTGGCGAATTTCGAACCTGATTGCATAGCGATTATCGATTGCGTTGAAATTTCCATCCGGTTCGGCATTCGGCCTCAAGACACGAATTACTTCGGAATGCGTTACACGTTCAATTTGGAATCAATTAATAAATAGCTTTGACATCACGCGTCTCGAGTATTAACCCTTGCTTTAACGCTGTCCTCTGTCAATTCGTCGTGTTGCTTTCGATTAAAAAGTCGTCGACTGCGCGGCAAATTTTTAATCATCGGAAAATTGCGGACAAGTCGGGTTAGTTCGTTTTCATCGGCCAACTTTGTTGCGATTTGTTGTGTGCATGCATACGTTATTCCCAAACGATTCCTTGGTTCTCGTGTTGGCGCGTATGTACGGGTATATATGTATATATATATAGATAGGATATTTGTATGTATCGATACGTTTCTCGAAATTTCATCTCGTATGCTTTATTGACGTTTAGCTTTTGCATCTTGAATGCACTTGGATTTATTGACAAAGGCTATCGCGCACTCTTAAAAATTATTTCATTCACGAAATTCAAATTGTAATTAACGATTTATTAAATCCATTTGATTGATATCTATATTATTTATAAAAATGAATTGTACATTTAATTAAGATAGAACTATCGTGAAGTAGCATATCATATATGAGGTTCAAATATTTTTTACATGTTTTACACTTTTTTTAAGTAAATAATACTAAAAACAATTTTTTTAGCTAAAATAAAAATTGTTTGATATATTTTTTATACGTTTTTATACGTATATACGTTTGCTTATACTTCCAATGTTAAATTACTTGTCTTTGGCAATTAATATCTCAATAACTAAAGGGCTGACATTTTGAGAATTGACTTAAAAACACTTAAAATAAAATATATTTTTTAAAACGAAATCCTAGGAAAAGTCGTTTCATGATAGTCCTACCTTAAGCTTAACATGATTATTGAATATTCAATGAAAAGATATTGCTTAATGAGTCAAGTTAAATATGTTATATTATCATTTATAAAATAGAGTATAAATTATCCAATTTAATCACACAATTTTTAAAAGTGCACTTCTTGATTGTTTAAAAACGTATTCACTATAACATAATTTAATAAAGAAAACTTGACTAAGACTTGAACTTAGAAGGTTACTTTCTTAAAGCAATTGAACTTGTCTGACTTAATTATGACTCAAAATATACGAAAACTAAAAATTGTTTTCTCTAATAAAGTATGAATAATTCTTATATTACGTGTGGGAGAACTATATTCTTTTATTCCATCCTTTTCTAATGTGTGGCCGCTGAACCTTGTCTTCTACGACGCATCTCTTCCATTTGTTGATATTGGAGGATGTTCCTTCGACTTAATTGACATTAAATTTGTATACTTTCGATAATTAATATTAAACATTCTTGATAAAAAAAAGTGAGTTACGTTATATGTAAAGTAGAAGAACTCATAGTTGACATGAAAATCACCACTTACCGTAGGGGGTCTCTTTCGCCTTTGCTGCTTCCGTGCTATATTTACCAGATGCTTGAGTGGTGGTGACGATTGGTTCCTCTGTTGGAATTTCTTGCCTTATTGAGCAATCCGGACCCGTCCAACCCAGGTCACAGTAGCACTTATTCACGTTAGTGCAAATCTACGATGAAAAATACGTTTATAGTTTCATGTGATCAGCGTTCTTTTGTAACATAAACAGTAGAACATTTGTTCATCTGAAAATATCTTAAAATCACACCTGGATACTGTTATATGAGTAATTAAAGTTAACGCATTGATTTAATTACATTAGATGCAATGTAATGAAACTTTACATCCAATGAATGTACATTTAGATTACAGTAGTAAAACAACGCAATGGTCAGCCAAAGGATACAATTTGGAACTAAAGTATTTCTATTAATTATAAATTGCTACAAATGTTAAGTACATTTAAAAATAAATAATTTAACAAAAAATGTACTGTTAAATATAATATAGACTGAATGGTAATAATTGTTTGTTTACGATAGTAAATGAAAAACTTATTATTTATTTACATTTTAAGAGGTATATCTGTTTAAAATTACAATAAAAAGAGACTTTAATAAAAGTTCGATATAACTGGCATATATTAATATCTTCTTATATTGTTCGTCACATATAATCGATTCTCTAGTATCTTTTCGGTTTGTATTCCACTCAATAGTGTGATGTTTCTTATACATAAATTCAAGTGAGATATCGGGATAACGTGAACAGCATAGAGTTTATTGAATAGACGATAAATATCTCAATTTTGGTTAGAATTATGAAAAAGAATGTGTTTATGTAAAGTAACAAATACAGTATATACGTTGAGAGCTATATCAAGTATATTTGAAGACAAATTATTTGAATTTCAAATATGATTATTGCCCGTCGTTTATTTCTTTTGTCTTAATGTATAAAAAACACGTAAAAATGTTATTTATTAAATGAATAAAAAATGATAATGAAATAAGTTCTTTATTAAACTCTAATAAGCATGTACAATTGAAATGTTTACCACTTTCTGGCATATTTTACGATTACCATAATTACAATAATTTCATCTGTAAAAGTTATTTTCGTTCATACAATTAATTTTGCTAGACACATTTCATTACGTTGTTGTACTAACTCTAGGATTGCTAGGACGTCCTTAAACAATAAACCGGGTTTTGACATCTACTGTTGTCGTTAATTTGTTGCAAATCTAATTATGTTACGAGAATAGTTAGATAATCCGTACCCCATTTCCGGAACACTCCTTATTATTATGGTTGCTAGGACACTTTCCTTGGTCTATGTGTGGAAATAGGTTTACGCATGTCTGATTAACACAAATCTGTAACACATAATAGTTGATTTTCATTATCTGTCATCTTTATACCGCAGCTTGTGATAACCTGTTTAGTTGTTTGCGAACGCGAATATACATAACGCATCTATACGGTTGACAGTGTTAAAATGAAACCTTTCGTGCGTATGCACAAATTGAACGTAAATAAACCGTTTGTTTGTATATCGCTATAAATTGGGTCAACGTGAAATCATCTGCACGAATAATATTACTACACACAGCTAGCTTATAACGATTGTTTGAATTTCCTCACTTTTTGAGCTTTCCATGTATATCTTTTTCTTTGTTATTTTTACATTGTTGAAAGCAAGAGCTTGATAAATGACGATAGGGAATCAAAATTGTAAAATTCCCTGGTGTTTCATTGCAAAAAAAAGCAAAGAAGAAAGGCTTTCTTTTCTTTCTTGCTACTTTTTTATCTTTTTACCATATTGTCGCCACAGGATGTCCCGTCTTTCACCAGTCCGTGATTTTGAGTTAACGAGCTATCAGATTTGCCAGTAGTTGATCTATAAAGCAATAATTAAATCACAGTGAATTAATTATTTCATTAACAATTGATGTTGTTGGAAATCTGTATGTGTGTGTTTGGTTATTGCATTTTTGTTGAATAATATAAACTAATTATAAATCATGCTGCGAAGCAATTATATTCAAAACGAATTCATCTCTTTATGAATTGTTTCATTACGTATTTCAGTTTTATGGACTTCGTGCTTTCAGAAAGTTTAGTGTACTATTGAATGAATTCAGTTATTTTCAAAATATAATATTCAATACGCTTTAATTAATTTTATTGTAGATACCAACATGTGGGCTTGTTAAAAGTTGAACTTGTTTTGAACATGAATTTTTATTTAACCGTTCATTCATTCTTTCTTTCATTAAAATTAATGTTTGACACCATAAACTAAATGTTATCGTGAAATTATTATCAAATTGAATGATCTTTTTTAGTTTATTACTTTTATTAGGTTTCATTCAATGTTTCATTCATTTACTTCTGTACACATTTTAGTTCTTCGTATACATTTTAATTTCTAACGCAAATATTAATTTGCTTTAGAATTAAGCACAACGCGATTCTAAGAAAGTTAATAGTTAGTCTGAAAAAGAATTGGGAAGTCAGATACCGCGATGAAGTTTCACAAAATAAATATGATACAAATGTGTTAATTGCAAATGAAAATGCAAACGTATAGCTTCCTGGTTGTTTCATTTTGTGATAAACAAGGTAATAAAAGGTAATTGGCAGTATTTCTCTTAAAGAGATGCATTACTCACTTGCACTCGTACTCCTGGCCCATAATGAATACGGTTGTTCTAGTATAATACTGGTCCATTCCATCGATGACTGGCTGCTTGTTTCCCATTTGACATTGTAACGATCCACATTGAACGTTCCTGAAATAAAGATTTAATCCACTGAACTGTATTTGCAAAAAGATTTTGCGCAAAATATATCGAGCTAATCCACAGTCGTCGTAAAACTCGCGGGATTACGTAGCAATAATCCGCGCATTGTGTATATATATTCGCGACACAGTCGTAAATTTTAATATGCCACGTAAAACAGTGCCACTTGGCATCGTTTAGAATATACCGAAAAAAAGAGACGGAGAGGAAAGGGGGACGGATAACAAGAAGGGGAAGAAAAGGAAAAAATAAAAAAAAAGGACATGAACGTTCAGAGACATAATAAACGCAGCTTATTATTATCGCACTGAGCATGACTGTTAGAATCGAAATTGAAAAACAATATGACGATAAATTAGACTTGTTTTTCCTTGTGTCAGAGAGTTGTCGAAATTTAAGAATTTATGAAAGTTGTGTGCAAGTGAAAAAAGGAAGACAGAAATTAAACGGAAGAAGAGAGATTATGATTATAACTATAAGAAGTTACATTTGTTTGAAACGTAATAGTTTTTAAAACTGGAAAACGATTATTTCCACTGATTCTAATAAGATATTTACGAGTTGTGTTTTTCCAATAGAAAAAACATCTTTTTTTAAGCGCTTTCTTTCTTTGCGAGTTGTATTTCAATAGAAGCTGATGAAGAAGTTGGAAAATGTCTGGCGAAAGATTTAAAGCGTATTACTAAGTGAAGAATTAAAATGTTTTTAAGATTTATCTGCGCTGTAGAAATAAAATATATCAAGATTTGAAATGTATTATTAGCTGGATTTTGAAATAATCTTTTAGATATTTTTGAAATGTGTAATTAATGTGGTTGTTTGTCATTGCAGTTTGTATCAATTGATTATCTTAATAATAACTTATTCGTCTCGGATGCTTGTTTCATTAACAAATATGAGGCGTCTAGTTTAGATTTCTCTCCTGATTTTATTCGCGCCAGGCGTATGTTTCTAAATTGTATAGAGTAATATAGACTTGCATCTGTATCTTCTGTAATTGTTTCCGAATTTATTTCTACAATTTCGCTCATCGCGACTGCTCGATCTATTTTCAACCAGAAATGTTGTTTCACTCAGAGAAGTAATCTTGGAAAAGTTATATTTATTCATCTTAAGGCATCGTAGAGTCAAAGTCAAAAAGTGCTGTAAACATTATTAAGAGTCAAAATAAAATTTTAAGTATTTACATGTTTTTGTTTGTATTATATTGAGTAAAAACAGTGTCTTTTATTAATAAATAAGCTATATTCATTTATTATTAAATACATCAACTTTTTAATCTCTAAAATTGTGTTAAGTTTATAGATTAAACACATAATAACTTTGGGAATTAAACTACAGGCTTAGATCAAATATAATAATAATATATATAATTGAAATTAAAATAAGAACCAATTTATATTGATTATATATTTTTTTTAAAATGTTCTCTTAATAATAAAACATATTATTTTGCAGTATATTCAATATTTTCATTTTATATGTATATATTACTATCTATATTTTATGCAAATTGTGGGAATTATATAATAATGTAGTGTCTAAGACAGTAACTACTCGCACTTTATTGATGAGTTCATGGATTCGTATAACTGGTAAATGAACCATCAGCCATATTATTCTGGTAAATCCTTCCAAAATTATGAATGAATATACGAATTTACATACAAATATATCATGTAAATGTAGATATGTGTTCATATATACATATACGAGGTTATCTGGTTAGTATTCAGTATTTTTGTTAAATTCTATTTGCTAAGTAATAGAGATTCTCCGTAAATTGATTTTATAATGAATGTTTTAGTTGAGACCACTGCGTATGTTTGTTGTCAGTCCATTAGTACCTACGATAGATATAAATATCATCGATAACTTACTCAGGCTCGCATTTGATCAGATGACCGGAAGCATTGGATCCGCAATTTCCACTACCTAATCCCTTGGAATTAAACTCCTCGAAGCACTGTTTGTCCGCGGCTTTGCCACCGTAGCCCCAGACTTCCTCGCACTGTAAGTCCAAAGCGGGACAGACGCCGTTGAAGCAAAAACCCGTGTCTTCCGCGCACGGACTGCCATTCTTTTTGAAAACGTCGGTTGGACATTGGCCCGAGTCTCCCGTACATACCTCTGGCAGGTCACATTCGTTCGTTGACTCGCGACACACCACGCCACGACGCTGCAACTATTAATCGTAAAAATATATGATGATTAGATTAGTATAATTAAGTTTCCAAGTTCAAAATAATTTTTTATAATTAAGTTCAAAGTTATTATGAACAATAAATGTTCAAAATAACTAAATTTTGATTAAAATCAATATTTCCTCATTTAATATCTAAAATCACTTTTGATTGATTGACTTGTAAAGTTTTGTCATAATTAATTTATATACATTCGAACAGAAGACAGAATTTCACTAAATGTGCTATCCTTGTCTGCTTCATATAACACAAAATTTTCATATAAAACGAAATGAAATGAAATGGAATTCTTAATTGCTTCATTAATATTACGACTTCATTATAAAACTTCAATTCATTTACTTTTTTTTTTTTTTGAAAATTTCTATTTTGATGATCGATTACAAGTTATATAAGTACGGATTTCGACGGCTAAGTTTAAATAAACGTACAAGTTGACAGTTATGCTGCTTCGCGAAAGCAAATATTATGAGAAAAGTCTTTAGTAACTAAAATACATCTTATAATTAAACATTTGTTATATAACTATAATAAATTGTTATAGTTGTAAGAAAATAAAATTCATTATTTAACAATCTAGTGTTTCTTAATTACACAGAAGTCTTTATCAATAATTAAAAACTCTTTTAACTTTTTAACCTATTCTTAAGGAATTTTGACTATAACTATGAACAATAGAAACTACATTTTCAGCACCCTCGTGACGTAAAATATCGTTTGCACGATGGAAAATAAACGTAAATTCTTTTTCTCTAGCGATTATAAACCTTGGCTTTGGCTTGGTTGTAATGTTTGCTAGAACGAAAGAATTTACGTATTTGTCTCCCTTGTTGCAAAATATACTTTTTAATAAAAAAAACAAAGCAAAAAAATTCCTATACACGAAGGACTTTTTTCTAGAATAATAATAATAATAAAATATAGATTTTATTACATATAAGTAATATTTTTCAGCGTAATAAATCTTTTAAAGTAAAACAGATTAATAAAAATAACAAATAATAATAATTTTTTATATATAATATCCATAAAAAAAGAGGATGCAATGTCCGATTTATTTATTTCACCTACACTTCAATAATAAATTACATTAAAAAGGAAACACGCAAAGCGAAAATAAATTCAACTCTACACAAACTAACATTTATCAATCGCCAAAGGAAGTCTGTTTGTTCTCAATGGTGTGATACTAAAATGAAATGTCAGGAATATAAGCGTGTCTCTTTGCGTAATCTCTTCGAAATGTACAATTAGTGAGTCAATTGGCTGAAATTCATTATGCGTTAATTCGAAAGTTCTTCTCGGTTGGGACTAATCAGCGCGTTGCTTCTCTATCTCAATGTCGCCATAAATCGTCTTATCTTTTAGTTGGCCTCAACACATAAAACAGAACTAAACTACCCCATCCTCTTGTTGGCGACCCATTTCTTTATGGCAACGAACAGCCCGAGAAAATGTAAAGTAAGACAGTAAGGAGAAACGGTTTGTGAAGAACGTTCTTCTCGTTCGTTCTCTCGGTACGTTCGTTGGGCGTGTACACGATAGATCAGGATAACGCATCCTGAGAGAAAGAAGCTTCAACTAAAAGCTACGAGCAGCGGCGTGCACAAACCTTGCAGTTGTTGCAGCAGGGACCGGAAGCGCACTCCGCTTCGCTAAGGAGCTTGCAAGTGATGGGGTCGCAGCATGGATCGTGGTTGTGGCACTCGTCAATGGTACCGCAATCGCATTGTTCCCCGTCGTCTATTACCCTGTTACCGCAAGTTGTCCTTAATTCTACCTGCAATGCAGAAAACCATTTTCGTTACTCGGGCAATTGCTAGAGCTTTGTCTTGGTCTTTTTGTGTTGCCCTCTCATTTTATTGTTATTTTTAAGCGATGAAAGAGTGTGCTAAAAGGTCACTGTGCAGAGCAGATAAGTTGACCTGATAAATGGTCGAAGCAGTTACAACGGTGCTGAGCAAAATTTTCGGTTTCGTTAGAAGAAAATAGAAAAAAAAAACAAAAAAAAAAAATCAAATTGTACGATAAAGTCGTCGTTGAAAGGACGATGGAAAATTTAATTAAATTTTTTTCATTGTTGGGGCGTTTGGTTTTGGATTTAAGCTTTTACCATTGAAATAAATTTTGTCTCTTTTATGACTTGAAAGTTAAGTTTACAGTTCATTTTAAAACAGAAACATTCTTTTAAGATTTTAGTAATAAAATATGAGAATAGTCAGCCGAAAGCCCTAACGGAAGAAAATATACTTCAAAATATATGAAAAAATATATGTGCACATATATTTTCGGGAAAAATTATATATTTAATATATATTTCAAATATATTTCTGAAATATATTTGTAAAATATATGCAAAAATATATTTGCATATAAAAAAATATGTTTGAAATATATTTTCAAATATATTTTAGCGGTAAAAAGTTATATATTTTGACATATATTTTGACTTATATTTTTTTCCGTACGGGAGGTACTGTGTATTTTCTCTACCTAGAGTTTTTTGGAAAAAAAAATATTTTCATTGAAATGAGAAATAATTATAATCTATTGTTTACAGTAACATCAGGTTAATAACCATTATGAACCATTATGAAGATCATGTAAGTTCATCAGGAATTGTTAGAACAATAATAGTTACTTTTGCTAATCAAAATTATAAGATTATCAACGTTCTTGTTATTACTCGTAAATGCTGTACAAGCTAAATGGAATGCATAGTAGACAACTTTGTCAATTAAATGCCCGCTGCATCGTGTCAAAAGATGTTAAATTCCAGGAATTACAGTTAATAATGAGAACTGAAATTGTATTAATAAGGTTTAGATGGTTATCTTAGTTTTTAATTAAAAAGTTTGTTTATTAAGTAACAGTTTATCCATAAGTTGATTGGTTGTCTTAATTTTGTGAGAAACACAGTGCTTCCGCGACGGATCGGAATTTACATTGTTGGTTAATTAACTCGTCTTTAGTTGTAAATTGTTTCGATATTGATGTACGTGCTGTGCGGAAATACGAGTACATTATTCCTATATTATGTTATATACAATGTAAAACATCCCAAATATTCGTGTACTATCATAAAACTGTCACGCCATACAAGCGTTTCAATTTCAATCACCTACATATTTTATTAAATTATTACATTTTGCATTAATTTAAACTGTATTCATTTTACACGCAGAGCAGAATTGATATAAAAATTTATGTTTGAAATTGAAATTTTACTGAAAGTTCAGTAGTACAGGGACAAATGCAAAATTTTGCGACAAATTACTGAACTTTTCAATGAAATATTA